>CM073444.1:24770000-25047500 GCA_037074515.1 Mimosa bimucronata | reverse complement strand
TACTTTTGAATAAGCATTCGTCGTGGCTTCACCTTCAACAACCCATAGCAAAAGGGTCTAAAGTCACCCCTTTTTACCATTCTTCATTCTATAGCCATGATGAGTCCAGGACGAGGAACCCCCTAATTGCCTCCTCTTCTTCAATTCTACACTTCAATCTTTTTATCCAATTCAACCTCAAACAAGCCATATCCTAACTCACTCTTATTACTCTATATTACATAATCCTCAAATAATTCTCAATAAATAGGAAACTATTTGACAAATCAATCTCGTGATCGCAATTAATTCTTGAAAAAAAATCGGGATGTTACATGGATCGTTATACTTTATTTCGAAGAATACATACATACTTACCATTAAACCTTTCCCTTACAAATAAATTTTCAAAATTTCTTTATGATCTATTTTTTTCACAGCTTCGGTGGGACTTCTGTTAATTCCACAACCCTAGTTGCCACCTTCAACCACCACGGATCACAGATCATGTTTTTGACTACCGTAACCTCTACGAGGCTCGGTGCGTGCCGTAAGTCCTGGACCACCCTCTGAAATAGGTCATCTAGAGTGTGGCGGTGATAAGTGATAACGATATGTTCAATGTTAAGGCATCTCTATTGTTCTACTCTAATATGCACCACCACGTATATGACTAGTTTTATCAGTTCCTCAGATTCACAATATGAGGTCATTTGTCCGCGTTTTCAATGAATTTAACCTAATGATAGCAAAAGATTAGAATGGTTGACATTTACTACATGAGCATATATTATACTACATCGGTTTTAATGAAAAGCCCAGTTGATGACTTATCTGAGGTGATTAAAAAAGTTGAATAAATTATTTACTTATAGTATATATAAATATGTATATATATTAAATGATATTTTTGAAACATTTGTTTGTATTATTATATTATTTTATATCTTAGTTTATAAGTTAAACAGATTAATCTGGAATATAATATAGGAAATAAACGAAGAAAAACTTAAATATATGATCAAAAGTCAACCTCATCTAGTTGTTATATTTAGGACCGGAGGTAGTAATTAATTAGTTTTAATACTGAAGTCCATCGATAATAAATATATATGCTGGATTAATACTATGATGCTCAAAGTGTGTGTAGAAAATAATCGGAAAGTGACACTATTTATAAGGTATAAATAATACGGTTCATCTTCAACGGATGAAAATTTAAAGGAGGATAATATTTAACCTAATGTGCAGCTTTGAGACTAATTAATTAGGACTTGAAGAACCTGTAAAGATTTCAAGACGTGATTAATATTGTTTCGTTAGACTGACACGTGGGGCATAAAATTATGGTTGAGTAATATAATTATAATAACAAATGATGAGATACCAAAAAATATTTATAATAAATGATGATAGCTATTGCAAGGCTTGCACATAACAGCCTTATATAATTATTTCTTGAAATTGATGGATCGTGTAGAGTCTATAAACTAGCTATGTGTGTGCCAAATTAAATATTGTTGTAGAATTTTCGGAAGTGACAATGGAAATATTATAAATATGGGAAAGAAGTCTTTCTAACCAAAATAAAAATATGGGAAGGAGGCTCAGTAATTGATTATGCACCATAACTGAATCAGGATAGCCCCTTTCTTATACAAGGATGGGATGGAATTTCCTTCACGTCTCTCGTTCTATCTTGTGGTCATCTTGGTCCCGGTCTCCCGGAGAATTAAGTCTTGGCAGAATTGTAATTAGTTCACATGGAAGAGAATAAACTATAATCAAGTCCATTAAAATTGGCAAATTATATTGAAGTCATTAAGGACTATGTGATATTAAATCGAATTGTATCAGTAACAAACAATACAACTCATTGATTTGTCAACAACAACTAGCTAGACTCTCCAATGTGTTGTTAAGAACAACTCAAAGAACTATATTAACAACTACCATTACAATTCTATATTAACAACTACCATTACAATTCAATCTAATCCCACCACAAAAAAACGGTGGATTAACGATGAAATTCATCGTAAAAGAGACAGCCGCTAAATAATTTTTATGACAGAGTTCCTGAATTAACTACAGAATTTTGTTTTTAGCAATAAAATTCCGTCCCTTATTTACTTTTTTTTTTTTTTTTGTATTGTTTTTAGAGACTTCAATGTAAAATGGCAGTAATGCCTATTTGGGTTTCATCTAAATTGATTATTACTGGTTTAAATCTGGGTCCACACTTGTTAAATTAGTGTTAGTTCCTATTTAGGTTTTGATGGGGGTCCTGGGAAGCTGCAGTCCCAAATAGAGCCTAGTTGATGTTGCTAAGTGTGAGAAGTAGGATAGGCAGTGGCTGAGTTTGTGTGGCTAGTTAAAACTTAAATATTTGTGTCTATACTCTATAGCTAACCAGCTGAGCTAAGTGTAGTCTATGTGTTTGGGTTTTTTTTCGGGTAGGTTTTTGTGGAGATTGCATAATATGTTTGCTTTCTTTCTTTCTTTCTTTCTTTCTTTTTTTTCCTTCTTGATCTTGATATTAGTTGGGGTAGTATTTTTCCCTAATCATTCGTTGCTAATTATTGAACCCCTTGATTTAAATAACTTACACACACACATTGTAGAAATACTCATCTTACATGCACATAGCAGAACAACTTTTTTGCAATGTTTATTGTTTTAGAGCACTAGATATCAATTTTTTTATAAATAATCAAAATGTATTAATATAAAAACCAGAACAATAATAAGATTTTGCACATTAAAATGAAGGAAGTAGGACAACAACTTAAAACATGAAGAGACTTATAATCTATAGTAGGTAATACTTAAATATTAAAAAAGGGTAAAGGTGCATATTTAGGGACAAACTATAGCACAAAGTACACAAAACATAATAATCTTTTGCGAGTTGCAAATATGATAACAATGAAATAAATGCGTTACAAATATGATAAATCCGTTAATTTGCCCTAATATCTGTCAAATTTTTACAAAGTGGGGCCCACAAATATGTTAGACGAACGTTTAGGAAAATAAACGGATTTACCATATTTGCAATATTTTTATTTCATCGTTCCTCATAAAATATTATTATATTTTGTGGATCTTTTGTAATATGTTCTTAAATTTGTAACTTTACCCTAAAAAAATGAAAATCTTAAAAAAAGATAGATTAATTTAGGTGAGAACATTTTGCGAAATTATTGTCTTCTCCTTTTGGTGGAAGAAATTGTTTATGACACAAGACTTCCAATAGGTCTTGCTTAGAGTTTTAAAAGAAGATTAAATTTTTAATTCAATATTAGTTGGCTCTAAATTAAAACATATCATGCCATAATGAAGCATATGACATGAATCTCGTCTCCAAAAAATTGTTGTATTAATTGTCTATGAAAACAAATCTAAGATTTACAATGTTGCTTTCTTTTCTATGTGTATTTCTGAAAAAAGGACCATCCTTGTTGATGAATATAACATGTACCCACTACTCAGAACAGGGTTTACACGTCACTTTTTCAGGAGACGTTGAATCAAGTGACGTGGAAAACTGGACTTTTAACGTCACAAAAATAAGTGACGTGGAAAGTCAGAGTTTTCACATTACATATTATAAATAAAGGGATGTTGTTTTATACTTTTAACGTCACAATTTAACCGATGTGTGACGTGGATAAATATGAAGAAGAAGAATTTTGGTCAAATTTGTGAGAGAAACCACGTCACACATTACATAATGTGTGACTTGGTTTATTATTTTTTTAAAAAAAGCATCATTTATTTTCTTTTGCTTTTCTTCATCTGTATATACTTACATTGCAAATGTCACAAGAACTCTGCAAATGCAGATCAAATTTCTTCTTGTACATACTACAAGATTTTATTTATTAGTTCAAATTCTAATCCCACAGTTCCAAGTAAACAACATACAAAAACAGTAGCATAGCATATAATAGAATCAAGTTCAGAGCCACCGAATAAATCAGTCAAGTACAGACAACAAAGTAATGGAAATGAAAAATAGTTCAAAAAAAGAAAATGGAATTTGTATTAAAAAAAATACCTAACAAAGCTAGAGCTGAGGGACGAAGCTGAAGCTGAGGGCTCAAAAATGGAAATGAAAAATCAGTTAAAAAAAGAAAATGGAAATCTATAAAAAAAAGTACCTGACGAAGCTGGAGCTGAGGGCTCGGAAATGGAAATGAAAAATCAGTTCAAAAAAAAAAGAAAATGGAAATCTGAAAAAAAAAAGGTACCTGACGAAGCTGGAGCTGAGCGACGAAGCTGGAGCTGAGGGCTCGAAAATGGAAATGAAAAATCAGTTCAAAAAAAAAAGAAAATGGAAATCTGTAAAAAAAACATACAAAAAAAGGTGGTTTTAGTAGCAGTTACATTAGTAGCAGAAGACCAAAACTGCCAGTAATTATGCTTTAGTAGCTGTTATAAGCATAAACCGCAAGTAAATACAACGGTTTGACCACAGAAGTAGTTAGTAGCGGACATTAGTAGTGGTTTGGGGGAAAGAACCACAACAAAATTGGTGCCCTTTGGCGGGATGAGTAGTAGCGTAAATTTAGTTGCGGTTCTGGAAGGAAAAACCGCGAGAAAATGAATGGCCGTTGAATTAGTGGCGGTTTTTAGACATTAGTAGTGGTTATGGCCAATACCGCCACTAATGCAGCGAAATAAATGCAACTGCATTTAATACAGGTGGAATTAGTAGCGGTTTGAGCCGTAGTTTTTCCTCAAACCGCTACTAATAGTAGCGGTTATTACATAACCGCTACTAAGTTGAATAGTTTAAAATGGCTCGTGCCTTTTCTCTGAAAAGGCACGAGCCTTTGTTTAGGAGAAAGCGACGTGACGTGACTTCGATGACAAGAGGCTTGTTTTGTCCTATATTCAGTCAAAATCATGGTCAAAAAAAGCGATTGCAATAAGAGGCCTATGACCACTGAACAAGAGAAGGCTGAGGAGCGGCTTCGTAAGGAACTGGCTGAGCAGGCCGAGAGGGATCATATAGAACAAGATCTGTATACAGAACCAGCCGATTCTAGAAGATGTAATCAACGCATTCTGGAGCGGGGGAGAAAATTTCGACGAGACTGGAGGATGAGCGGATTTTGAGGATATGGCACGTTGGTTAGACACTGAGGAAGATGAAGAGGTGGGGCGCCCTCAACGATCCGCCAGAAGGTCCACCAGTTACTAAGTACAAGTTCAGGGTAAGGAAATTCAATTTTTACTATTTTTATCATATAATTATAATTTTTTATCGCTCATAAAATTGTTTCTTAAATTTTACAGACCCTTCTGGTAGCATAAGCGACAGGAGGTTGACAGTGCAAGATGCGATGAACCTTCCGAGCGGGCACAGAGTTAAAGTTGAGTGGGACGACTTGACCAAATTACCGGTAGGTCAAGGGGGCAACTGTACGGGAGGTTCGTCAGGAGTGTAGGCCAGAATTACCGGCGATTCCCGATTGACGCTTTAGACTGGAGGAAGATAGATAAGGATTTTAAATAGTTCGCGTGGAACGAAATTGTTAAGGTTGGTTGAATTAACTTTAAGCTTATTTATTGTTTATTATTTATTATTATTAGAATGTAATTTTAATTAATAATATAAGAAATATTCTTATTATGTGTTATTTCATATTTATTGTTATTGGAATTTGATTTTAATAAATATTATAGGAAATTTATTTATTATTGCTTATTTATTTTTTGTTATTATTGGAATTTGACTTTAATAAATATTTGGTTTTAATAAATATTATAGGATATGTATTTATTATTTCTTATTTCTGTTTTGTTATTATTGGAATTTGATTTTGATACATATTGTAGGAAATGTATTTATGATTTGTTATTTGTTATTTGTGATGTTTGGAATATGATTTTAATTATTATCGTCATAATACTAATTAAACATAGTTAAATTTAATTAATATTTTACAGAGGAAGTTTGATGTGAAGGACAGCCATAAGAATTGGACAGAATCAAAGATGGGGGACGGTTGGAAGAACAAGCGGTTGGATCTGTTCAAAGCAAGAGATCGGATGAGGAGTAGGCCGTTTCAGGAGTTGGTCGATGATTTCCCTGGTGGCGTCCCTGAGGATGCGTGGGAGAGATATGTGGGTTGGAGAAGGAGAGACATAGGGAAGGTATAATGAATAATATTAATGAATTGATATTGAAATATCATATTAAAGAAATATTTTTGAATTACTGATGATTATTTAATTTTATTTTACGTTAACACAAGAGGTCACAACAAGGTCTTGCCGCCAAGTCGCATCAGAAGGTTCATCATACAGCAGGGATGAAGCCGTTTTCGGTTGGCTACAAAGAGATGGTATGAAGGAATTAAGCTTTATTGTCTAATTTAAAAATAATTTATCTTTATATATTAATATTTAGTTGTATCTTAATTTTCATGCAGAAGAAGCTGCGAAGAAAGGGCAGAAGGCTACCTACGGTCGTTTCTACCAAATAAAGCACAGACACGTCAACGGGAGCCCAACATCCAGGGAGGCTGAGGAGCATATTCTAAAATTTTTATTTATTTAATTTTTTATTATTATATTTTTAATAACGACGACATTAAATTAAAATTGTAAATATGTTTGTGTGTGCAGGCTAGGATTGAAGAAGCGGAGAGAGAGATCGCTGAGTCGCAAGGGGACAATGTAGACCCCACTGCCTCGCTCAGGGCTGCCCTAGGGCCTCAAGAGCACCCTGGCCGGGTTCACGGGATGGGGTTCGGAGCCTTACCTACAGTGGTGTACGGCAGGTCAAGCGACCCAGGCAGCACCTAGTCTGCAGCTTCGAGCCAACCATCAACCAATGGCCCGATTAGGAGCGACACAGAGTATGAGGCTCAAATAAGGGAGAAGCTCACTCATGAGATTACGGAACGGGTGACTGATCAGGTGTACGAACGATTGGACTCCTGGGTGGAAACCGCCGATGGCACGCTCGAACGAATACAGCGGAGGTTCGACCCAGATGGATCTCCTTTGTGAGTACCACTACCTCCACGTCCACCGAAGCAGCCTCGCAACCGTTCTCCGAAGCATCAAGACGACGATCAGCCTCCTGCGTAGCTCTAGGGTCTCTTTTTATTAGAATGTTTTTTAATTTCAGGATTTCAATTGAACATTTTTATATTTAAATGTTTGTTAATTTGAATATTTGTTGTTCAAACATTTCATATTTTCAATATTGCATAATTTTGTTAGTTGTTATGATCTTATTTAATTTTTACTTCACAAATGGCGATAATTTTTCTTAACAGCTAAAAAAACAGTTTCTTCGTGACTAATAAATAAACCTTTGTTATTTGTTTATTATCTCATATGGTATTTTTATAAAAAAATATATAAATAACATTAAAAAAAAGAGAGGAACTTTAGTGGCGGTTTGAAACTGCCACTAAGTTAATAAATATTAATAAAATTAAATTTAGTGACGGTTCTAAACCGCCACTAATACTAAAGACATTAGTGGCGGTTTAGAACCGCCACTAATATTCTCAGACAAATGCCATCTGTCCCTATTCCAACGGCTTGATTGAGTTAGTTGCGGTTTTAGTAGTGGTTTTGTAACCGCTACTAAAGGCTAGATTTCATTTTATAAGCCCTTGATTCTTTCCAATTCATTTTCACATTTCATTCAACCTAGCTCTTTCCTTCTTTGATAATATCTTTAGTCATATAATGGATAAATTTTCCACTGACGTCCTCCCACTATATGGTTGGTGTGGATCACTTCTTAGATTTTGCTTTTAACCGCACCAGTGCTAATAATCAGATACTGTGTCCTTGTCTGAAATGTAAATTTAAGAAGTGGCATCCCAGAAATGTTGTGAGTGAGCATCTTATAGTGAAACAATTCCCATCCAATTACACATTCTGGGGTATTCATGGTGAGAACGATGATGATGGCGGTGAAGCAGTTGCTGGAACATCTCAGGTTGGAATGCAGATCGACGATGACGACGATCATGTGGATCCATTTAATGATGTTGTGCGTGATGCTTTCGGGGTGCAAGGTAACAGCATCGGTAGTCAAGAAGGGGTGGAAGGACCACTCTCGGAGTTTTTCCGAAATGAAGCTATAAAGAATTTTTCTGACCTTATGACGGATTCAGATAAGCCATTGTTTCCAGGTTCTACTAAAAACTGCCTCATTTCGTTTCTAGTTTTGTCACATAAACGTTCGTTTTAGAATAAGAATAATGTTTATTCAGGGTGCAATAAATATTCAAAACTATCATTTCTTGTCAAGCTCTATCATATCAAGTGCTTGTGTGGCTTCAGCAATAAGGGGATGTCAATGGTGTTAGAATTATTGGGAGATGCATTCTCTCAGGCAGAAATCGCACCATCATTCTACGAAGCAAAGAAGACTATTAACAAGTTGGGATTGAACTACACTAAAATCCATGCCTGCCTGAATGATTGTATGTTGTATTAGGGAGACGACACCGAGTTTGACAGATGTAAGCGGTGTAATGCGTCTCGGTACAAATAGGCAAAAAGGGGTCGAATAGCAACCAAGAAGCCTGCAAAGATTCTCAGATATTTCCCCCTGACTCCACGACTTCAGAGGTTGTATATGTCATCCAAAATGACTGAGTACATGCAGTGGCATTCATCAGAGCCAACATCGATGGGAAGTTGAGACATCCTAGGGATGCTGAGGCTTGGAAAGCGTTTGATGCTCAATTCCCGGAATTCGCCAGGGACCCGAGAAATGTCTGCCTTGCTCTCGCATTAGATGGGTTCAATCCGTTCGGGAATCTTAGTACTACGTACAGTATATGGCCTGTGGTATTGATACCGTACAACTTACCCCCTTGGATGTGTATCAAACAGAGCTCATTCATTCTTTCGATGATTATTCTGGGGAAGAAAGCTCCTGGAAATGATATAGATGTCTACCTTCAACCTTTGATACAAGAGTTGAAGGAACTTTGGAGCAACAGAGTTGAGACGTATGACGCTTACAGTAAGACGCTTTTCACACTCCGTGCATCGTTGACGTGAACAGTAAGTGATTTTTCGGGACTTGGCACATTGTTTGGTTGGAACATGCATACAGGCAGAGTTTGCCCCAACTGCAACTTTTACCAAGACTCACAGTCGCAAGTGCTGCTTCATGGGTCATCGGCGGTTCCTTCCTGGAGGTCATAGGTTCCGGCTACAGAAGATTAGATTTAACGGATCGCAGGAAATGAGGGATCCTCCTGTGTTTTTGTCTAGCGCAGATGTTCTTCAACATCTTGAAGATGTTCACGTAGAGTTCGGGAAGACAGACGGCGTTCAGCCTGGGGGCAGAAGGGGACGCGGCCAGTCCCAGGGGGAAAACGTGCAGCAATGGCGAAAGAAGAGCATTTTCTTCAAGCTCCCCTACTGGAAATCTAATCTACTTCGCTACTGTCTTGATGTCATGCACATCGAAAAAAATGTGTGTGACAATGTTTTGTACACTTTACTGAACGAGTCCGGAAAGTCTAAGGACCATCTCTAAACAAGGAAAGATCTGATGGTGATGGGAATACATGAAGACGCATGGCCGAATGAGAATGACAAGTTTGCCCCAGCCTCATTCACACTGACAAGAGCCAACAAGGAAGTCTTCCTCTCCACACTTAAGGACATTAAGGTCCCTGATGGTTATTCAAGCAACACCTCAAGATGTATGGACATGCACTCTAAGAAGATTGCCAGGTTAAAAAGCCATGACTGCCACATTTTGCTCCAGCAATTCCTACCTCTGGCAATTAAAAGCACACTACCCCCGGAGGTGTCTAATGGTTTGGTTCAACTCAGTTCTTTCTACCGACGGTTGTGTGCAAAGGTTTTGGACAAAGCAGAGCTGGATCAATTGCAGGAAAAAATCGTTCTAACGCTCTGTCATATGGAGATGATATTTCCCCTGTCTTTCTTAATGGTCATGGTCCATCTCACTGTACACCTCGTTCAAGACGCAAAGATGGGCGCTGGATGTATCCCATAGAGAGGTCATTTGATTCATTTTTCCAGTGGTTTCTTGATTTTGTTTCAGTTACCTGATTGAACTTGTACTTATAGATACTTGGGGAATTTGAAGTGTATGTGAGGAACAAAGCATCTCCAGAGGGTTCTATAGCAGAAGGTTACTCTGGTGACGAGGTGTTAACATATTGTTCGCGCTATTTTGATGATGACATCGAGACTTCATTCAACCGCCCTCCTCATGTCTATGACAGCCCCACCAATGTCCAGTCACCTTCCAACACATTATTCCCGCCAGTTGGAGGAAGTCAGTATTACAGGCTCACTCCCACTGAGAGGTTGCAAGCACACAGACATGTCTTGACAAATTGCCCTCAAGTGGAGCCCTACATTCAGTAAGAATTCTAACACTATATACACGTATCATGTTATTTTTTTATTTACAAACCACAGACCCCTCTGATATGTTCCATTGAATTTTAGGGATTTTCGCCGTTATGTTAAACGCCAACTACAAAGCCACACAAGGTCATCTGCCGAGGTGGATAAAAAGGTCCTCTACCTAATATGATAAATCTAGCAACCGGTCCACTCAACCATGTCAGGAGATATACGGCATACAACGTCAACGGTTTCAAGTTCTGCACCGTTGCAAGGGATGAAGGTTCTCTCACCCAGAATTCCGGAGTCTTTGGCACATTCGGGACAAGGAGTTATGCCAACTCACGGGATACAGACATGCAATTTGGAGGCGTATCATACTATGGGAAGCTCGTGGACATCATCGAGTTTAACTATCGAGGTCATTTCACCGTGCCTCTCTTCAACTGCATGTGGGCAGACACCAGAACTTCTGGAGGCATTACTGTGGACAGCTTGGGCATCACGTCCATCAATTTCTCGAGGCTTATTCACACAAGGGAAGTGGCAGATGATGAGCCGTATATTCTTGCCTCACAGGCGTGGTAGGTATACTATGTGGAAGATCGGACACACAAAGATTGGCACATGGTGATTCATATGAAGCCGCGTGACCTCTACGACATGGGTGATGAAGATGATCTGGAACTAGGCAGTCAGCATTTTAAGCCTGAAAACTTCGACAACCTCATTTCTGAAGAAGACGGTCATTTACCAGTAGTTAGGTGAGGATTTTCACTACAAATAATTTAAACAAATTTCAACACCATTAGCAATAAAAATTTATATATTTGTTTATTTTCTTTTTAGGCGGGAGCAAGAAGAAGATGATTGAAGCAGCCAACCACAATTATTTTTTTTTTTGTAAAATTTTCATAACAATGTGTATCAAACATTCATATATCATGTTTTTTTTAATGTAGCTTGAGTATTTTTTTTAATTAATAACAATTAGTAGCGGTTCCAGAACCACCACTAAATCTGCGGACAAATTTTAGTGACGGTTCATAAACCGCTACTGAATGCTTTTTTAGCAGTTTATAACTGCTGCCCAAACCGCCACTAAATCCCGCACAGAGCACTATAAATACCCACCCACCCCTCTCATTTTTCTTCACACATTCATTCAATTCCTTCTCCCTTTCCTTCCAATTTGTCCCCAAATTGACCAGTAATGTGTTATTTTTTGTTTTGTAAACAATTTATCATATATTTTTTTTGTTTTTAGTGTTTGGTTTTATATTCTAAATTTATTTTTTTGCTAATATATTTTTTTCAGGTTATAATATTGATTTTTTTGTCATTTTTAGTGATAAAAAAATTTAATTTAATATTCATAACATTGTTACAACAAACTCAATTTGTTGTTTATTTTTAACTAATACTTGTTTTATTGTTTGATATATGGTTTTCTTATACATATGGTGATTGTTAATATAGTTGAGAAAAAATTTTTATTTTAACAATAAAAAACTTTTGTAATAGTTGAATTTATTATCATTATTTTTTTCAATACATTAGATTATGTAAAATTAATTTTTGGATATCTAACCTTTTTTTTCATTCTAAACTTCTAGTAGCTGTTATTAAACCGCTACTAATAAAATTGGGCCAAATTTCTTTTTTATTTTTTTCCTTTTTCATTAGTGGCGGTTTTGAACCGCTAATCAAACCGCCACTAAGTTTACGAGGGAAACATTTTTCACATTATTCTAATTTTAATATTAGCGGCGGTTTTGTCATTTAGTAGCGGTTCTATAACCGCTACTAATTAATGGCGTCTTTGACTTTATTACCCGCGGTTTGTAGAACCGCCAGTAAAATGTTTGTTACAGGTGATTTAGTGGCAGAACTCAAAACCGTAAGTAACGTGTTAGTAGCGGTTAAAACTGCTACTAATCAACCTTCATAACCGCTATTAATACACGTTTTTTTTGTAGTGAAAGTACCTGACGAAGCTGGAGCTTAGGGACGCTGCTAGAGGCGGAAGAGGACGAGAGATGAGGGCTTTGGGGGAGCTGAGGGCAGGAGAGGTGGAGCTGAGGGATGGGGAGGGAGGGAGAGAGTTGAGGGCTAAGGTTAGGGGAGGTGGGAGCTGACTGAGCTGAGGGATGGGGAGGGAGGGAGAGAGCTGAGGGCTGAGGACGGGGGATGTAGGAGGTGGGAGCTGAGGGTGAGGGAGGGAGGGAAAGAGCTGAGGGCGCGGGCGGGCTCTGAAATTTTTTTTTTTTTATTTTGAGAGAAACGACGTCACATATATCAAATATATGTGACGTCGTTAGTTTCAACGTCACACATAAAAAATGTGTGACGTTGAAACTAATGACGTCACATACATTTGATATATGTGACGTCGTTTCTCCCTCCGTGTCTCAGTTAATTAAGAAAATGCCACTGCGTTTTTTTCAACGTTACTTTTTTAATTATCAGACATAAATTGGTGACATGGAAAGGGTTTTTTGTAGTAGTGACCTCCCAACACTAAAAAAAGGGCTTTCGCAACAACTTTCAATGGTGACAAAAAAATTCAGCTTTTTTTGTGTACGCTGAAAGTTCCACCTTCTACGGTGATACATAAGTCATGGTAGAATGTATACCTTTCAGTGACCACACAAAATTGTGACTTTCAGCACTGACATTTTATGTCGCTGCTGAAAGTCATACCTTCTGTGGCGGCTTTTGTGTGTCCACAGAAGGTAGGACTTTCATAAGCGACTTTATATAGTCGTGTTGAAAGTGGACCTTTCAGTGGTAATGTTATATGTTGCCACTAAAGGTATGGTTTTCAGCAGCAGCTGAAAGTTATACATTGATTTTAACACTAATAAATGTTACTTTTTTATTTTTTAAATAAAATATTTAACATTTTAAATTATCAAATAAGTTATTTTATCTTGAAAATAAAATAAGGTAACATATTTTCATTTTTATTGTTTTTAAACTTATAGTGAATATTTTAATTTAATATGAATGATATATTAAATAATCTTATACATGAATAAATAATAATAATTTTTAAATTAATAAAATTATATCAACTATACCAACATTCTAATTAGTTAAAAAAATTATAAATATTATATTAATAAATAAATTATAAATTAAATGAATATATATATATGAATAAATTTATGTGTGTGTAAACGTAGGTAATATGATAATATATTTATATTAAAATATTATATCAATTTAAATTGCTTTATTAAATATATATATATATATTATTAAATATATGCATCTGTAACGACTTTTTGTCGCCGTTGAAAACTTTCATCGGCTACTTTTTAGTTTCTACCTGAAAGCTTTTTTTTTTTTTTTATTAAGTGCAACGTACAAATTGATGAATTATTTATAGATGACGATAAGCATGATGGAGAAGCTAAAGAGGCTAATAATCATGCTTGTTGTATTGCTTTGATAAGCTATTGAGTAGTGATGGAGACACTATGAAGAGCCATATTTCATTTTTTCTAGAGAACATGTATAAGTAAAATATGGAGTGAAGTAGACCCATCCTAATACAAATTAAATTTATTAATTAGTTTCTTTGAGCCAAGGTTGGGAACTTGGAAAATTAGATGCATAGAGCCTGATTGATAACCCTCCAAACCATATTGAACGAGAATATGGGCAAGAGATAAATATATGATCCAAAGTTTTAGACTTGAATCATTCAAACAAGCAATTGCCTGAGACATTAAGATGAAGCTGAATGAGGATATACTACAGAGAGGGGAATATGTGGCGGTTTTATGGAATACAGTTGTAGCTAAAAATGCTACATCATCTGGTGCTACAAAAAGAGGCTGTAGTATAACTGATTACTTTAGAATTTTAGACAAACACTGAAATATATTAGAAAGCTAATTGAGAGGAAAACTTAGGTAATTTATGAAATATAGAGGGAATAAGTTAATCATATGATCTAATCATATCGCTTAGTGCAGTTTCATTTGTTTATTGTTTTCATTTTATTTTCGTTTTTGTTATTAGGGTTAGTTTAGTCTAAAAGTTATTTTTCTAAATAAGAAAGGTTGATTCGATTTCATACAAATTGATTAAACAAATAAATAATTAAGTTGATTCACATATTTCTGCCATAGTTCCTATAGGAATAATATATTTAATTACTAGTTGTGACCGATACACTTGCAGTTAAGCTAAACGGGAACAAAAAGATATGCCTTATGTGTGGAGGTTCTTTCTATTATTCAGTCACTTGAACATAATTTTGAGATTTATCCCTACAAAGGCCAATCTAGGTTCCTAAATATTTTCTCAATCAATCTGCGAAGTTGACTACAAGAAACTAAAAGTATTGAACTTTTGAGCAATGAAGAACAATGGGTCTACAAAGATAAAAAGGATTTTGATAAATTAAAATGGTTTTCCCAACCATAAGCTATAAAAATTTAGAATCAATTTGATTGTTATAATGTTTTAATAAGAGCACAGAGAATCATTAGCATACAATAAAATTGAAACAGGTTAGATATGACATTGAGATGCTTGCTCATTAGATATCAATTTGTTCTATGAATGTGAGATTTGTGGGGGAGTACTTTTCTTTTTTTCTTTTTGAATTAAACATGCTGCTTGACTTTTTTTGTGTGTAAAGCATGTTTGGTAGATGAAAAAGGGGAAGTTATCCATATTTACAAGGAAAAAAAATTAAATGTAAATATCTTTATTATATTTTATTTAATATTAGTATGGCCATAAGATCCAATATTTAGAATTCAAACTTTCACATTTATAAATTGAGATGCATAATTTACAAATCATGGGGAACCAGTAGTAATATCTTTATTGTATTTACATTTTTATTTGACATTTATACGTTTGTTTTTTTCAAAACAAAAATGCCTGTTAATACTTAATATGCCAAATTTCATATTCAAAATTTTAGAATTTCAAGATCTGTGATTGAATTTTTGTGTGCCGTTTCAATGGTTGAGTATGATATTAACCAATATTAACATCGCGTAAATGGGCCAACAAGTGAAGCTCAACTGGTTTGCTACTAGCTGGGCCAAATTTAGTGTTTTCTTACAGGCCATTATTCTACATATATTCTATTGAAGGTATTGTTGGGCCTTGCTATTTTTCTATTTTATCCAAAGACTGTACTGGATGAAGAACTATGTGCTACCAACATTTGTTGAGTCTAATAAAAGGGACTACTAAATATCAAAACGTGACAAACAATGTTTGAATCCCTGTAGATAGAGATATCCATAGTGGGCAACAATCTATCGAACAAAACTATCTCCATCTAGAGGCTACACAACTTGTAGCTCACAAAGTAACGTCATTATGCTCTAACAAAGTAATGTAATTATTCTCTATCTTTCATCAAGGGAGAACATTCATTACAAATTATTTTAGTCAAAAAGCAGATGATCAATCTCAATAGTTTGTACAAATTCAACAATGGTATGCTTCACCTTGATATTTACAATCTATTGAAGTCGTAATCTATTATTATGATCAATTCCTTTTATTATGGTGCATAGAAAATTTGTTGATGGAAAGGGAAAAATAGCAAGCTTTCCTTTGGCTGAACTCGGTTGGTTGACAGAAAAGAATTTCCTTGAGAAACCATTTTCATTCATGCAAGGGAAATTTGTCTCTCATCCAGATATTAAGGAAATTGTGATTTTTCATTGGGAAATTTTGTAGAATGTTAATAATGCCCCCCACCACCACTAACCTAAAAGTAAGAAATTTCCACATGAAAGACACACATGAAGGCTAGGGAGTTTACTAAATAAGAATATATTGTTATTTAATTTCGTAATAAGAAACCTCCACATAAAAGAAACACATGAAGGGTAGGGAGTTTACTAAATAAGAATATATTGTTATTTAATATGATATGATATTAAGAAACTTCCACATGAATGACACACAAGGGAGTTTACTAAATGAGAATATATTGTTATTTAATTTGATGATAAGAAACTTCCGCGCGCATAAAAGACACACATGCATGAAGGCTAGGGAGTCTACTGATAACAATATTTAATTTGATAATAAGAAACTCGATCCCACATAAAAGACAGGGATGATGGCTAAGGAGTTTACTAAATAAGAATATATTGTTATTTAATTTGATAATAAGAAACTTCCACATAAAAGTCACAAATGAAGGCTAGGGAGTTTACTAAATAAGAATATATTGTTATTTAATTTGATAAGAATGATGACTAAAAAATTTTCTTATTATGTTTTATTATTTTAAATAAAATTATCTTTTTTTAATAGTCATGATAATTAGCATATAATTATAATTAATATTTTCATTATCTTTTTTTAATAGTCATGATAATTAGCATATAATTATAATTAATTATTTTCATTTCTTAATATAGATTAAATTGCTATCATCATTATCATTATCATTAATCATTAATACATAATAACACTACAAAATACTAAGACCAACTAGTTGTAACTAGTGATGTCGTATTCGATTTTTAGACAAGCAACCACTATAATTATTTGAAGTAATAGACTCTTCTCATTTGTTGGACTTACATTCTCTCTTTCCCCGATGATTGTTATTTGCTTGTAGGGCCAGATAGCTATATATATTATGATGATGTATTACTTATATATTTTTTTTTATTGATACTAATATAAAATAATCATTTTCTTTTTTTTCTTAGGTGTGTTATGATCATTAAATCTTCTCTCTTCCCATTATTTTCTTCCTATCAAATATAAATTCTCCCATCGAACGATCTTTCTTTTCATTGCATATCAAACATATATCACCTGTGATAATTTTTTTCCCTTAGTTGTCGATATAGAAAATTGATATTTTAGTCCTTTAGTTGTGACTCAGTTTTAAACTTAATCCTCCAATTTTAACACCTTATGACTCATTAATACTTTAAATTTTAATTCGGTTAAAACTCATATATAGTATAATATTTTCCCATAAATAAATTCATCTTTAACATATTTAACTCATTTTGAGTTATTATACAGTCATCATATGTGACAATTTGACTCTGTTAAAATTTGTTGACTTGGCTTCCAAATAAGCTCCCCATTTTTTGGGTGATAAAATAAGTGGAAATTTTTTCAGAAAAAGACTATTGAAATATGTAAAGGACAGTTGGATGCAGTAAATTTTAAAAATGACATAAACATGTCACTAATCTAATTGTCCTTTACAAATTTAAAAGAAATGGCAAAAATGCCCATTGACAATTTATTATTTTTTAAAGTTGGTAATCCGTTATAGGAATTTGGTAATCTATTATACAATTTGGTAACAAACAAAAAGAAATTGGTAAAGTTATGATGTTGATATATAAATAGAGACATGTTAGTAATCCATTATACAATTTTGCTAATAAACAAAAAGAAGTTGGTAAAGTCATGATGTTGGTAAATGGATAGACATATAGGTATTCCGTTATACAAATTTTTGAAGGGACATTTTTGTTATTTCCTTTAAATTTTCAAAAAACAGTTAGATTAATGGCATATTTTTATCTTTTTTGAAATTCGCTACATCTAATTATTTTTTGCATATTTTGAGGCTCTTTTTCTAAAATTTTCCCTAAAATAAGCCACACGTTTCATCAACCCAAAATCCTCCTTTCCTGGAAATGACAAAAATGGTGCCACAATTGTCATTGGGAACTTGCTGGATTTATGAATTAACTCATCTTTTATGTTACGAGTAAGAAACCAATAAGATACTCCTAAACTCCTGTTCCTTACACCTTATATGATTTGGAGGTAAATTAAGCAATTAACTTATATAAAATTAATGAAAAATACAAATAACTTAATTAGAGCCAAAAAAGTAGAGATGATAGACGAGTAGATCTGGGAAAATGGGCTGACCCCATCGAACTAGTCCATTTAGACCTAACAAATGCTAATGTCAGGCTTGAGGTTTTAACTTTAAAATTGGAAGCCGGTCTTAAAAAGCTGGCCCGATTAAGCTATTTTATTTTTTTTATTTAAAATTATTCATATATCAATTTTTTTATATAAACGATTAATGATGCTGCAAATTTTTAGTTACTTTTAGCTTTTTTTTAAGATGCATTTATATAAAATGATATGATTTGTTTGGTTTTAAACAATAGTTTATTCATTTAAATTTTAGATAGTGATTTGATTTATGTTATGTGTTAATATTTGTAAACAATGTATATATTTAATAAGATAATATTATGATTATTATCTCATTATGGACTTAGTATTTTATTTGGTGTTTGTAACTTATTTTTGGTAATATACATGCCTCAAATTAAGAATTGTTATTATTTAACTTTATTTCTTTTTTAAAAATGAGAATTTTTTTTTTTGTCAAAACGGCCTACCCTTTTATACCCGAACCCAAGCATTTAAAGGCTAAACTTAAAAAAATGATCAATTTTCATAACTTGGGACTAAAAAAGCTAGCCCTTTCTACTCAGTCACTTTATTTGTAGGATTTTGATACAATTACGATATACTAATTAATATATAAATTACATTGTATCTATATTTTTTTACAAGAGCATTGTATCCATGTTGATACAACTATGATAGGGAAAAAGACAAAAAAAATCCCTTCCAATTTGCAAAATTTTAAATAAGGAATTTTGAGTTGTTAATAGTTATTAATACCTATTATGAAATTGTTATTGGAATTTTGCAAATTAGAAGGGATTTTTTTGTCTTTTTTCCATTATGATATACTAATTAATATATAAATTACATTGTATATAATTTTTTTTTTTTTTTTTTTGCAAGAGCATTGTATCAATACTAACATAATAATTATATACATTTCGCAAAATGGAAGAATCATCAACGCACTGGGTATATATGGAACTTAAATATGAATATTCCATTTTGCCCAAATATAAATGGAACATACTGTAATAATTATAAATGTTTTCTTCCCATGAAATGAGCCAAGTCCATATCTGATATCTCTGAGGCAAATTTATCACGTTCTCCCCAAGTTCCCATTTTGCAGCGTAAGCCTTGAAGCAAAAAATGTGGCCAGTCAAGAAAATCAAGAAGCTGGTAGGTGACAGTGGTGGCCTTTGACTAATCCCATATTCTTCATCTACCTCGGCTGCGTCAACAATCCCTCCTCTTACTTTCATTTTTTTAAACACTTTGAATTTGACTTGGGTATTATTCCGGTTTTGGAATTTCGCTTATTATCACTCATTTGGGCTTCCGATTTTCGCTGAATTCATTCTACAACTTGGGTTTTTGAGCGTTTTTCATTCTGTTTTATTGCTTTATGAGGATTCAGAAGTCTTTGATTCATGATTTTCTCCCAAGTAATGAGAACACAAGCATTAAAATGACTTGGTGTGATCCTTCAAACCAGCGCGCGATGGAAGAGGGATTTGGTTCTTTTAATTCCTCAATAACTCTGGCCATTTGATGCTCAAAAAGTGAAGTAGCCCACTAGAATAACTTTGGGGTAATCGTTTTCTTTTTCTTTTCCCTTTTTTTTATTTCTTATGATTAATGTTGGTGGTCGTTATGTTTTGTAGGTAGTGCACAAATATGCTATCTCTGTTATATTCATGTTCTTGATTATTCATGTCTAATTGATTCTGTTCTTTCACTGTCAGTTTGGTTCTTTTTCATGTGGATTATGGTAATCTGATTGTGCCTTAAACAACAACTAATAGTGCCTTAAATATCTTAATTTACTGCTGTGAGTGAAGACAAATAATTGATTATTAAATGTTATTTAAGTCTCAGGATTGTCTACAGTTATATATTGATTGGATCCTTTAATATGAAGAGGAAATTCAATTGAGGTTCCCTTAAAAACCTTTCTCCAGCTATTTTGACCTTGTAGATTCACGTTTCTCAAACTTGTAAACCACAAAACATTGTTTTACTTTTCTTTCCTGTTTTTTTGGGATCAACAATGTAACATTTTTATTTGTTTGAGATTGATAATGAATGATGTGTGTGTGTGTGTGTGTTAGCGAACAACTGGTTGTGGAGTAGAGGCTGATGATCATTTTGCTGAGCCCTTGATCACACGCCTTATGTATTTGGGTTGATGTTTCTTATTTATTTTGAGACGTTATGCCATGCTTTTAAATGATGTGATTAAATTTCTTTTCTTATTTTGCTGAAGGATGAAAAGCGTTAGAGATTGGGTTTTCTCTCAGTTGCTGTTCAAGTCATTGGTCTCACCTGGGCCATTATCAAGCAGTGGTGATTTCTATGACGAGGGACATCAGGGAGAAGAATATGCTGATCAAGGTTCAAACCCTGACTCTACTGCCTGTTTAGAATTACTGAAAATGCATTTACATATTTCTCGCTAAAGAAAGAATGTTTCAATGCGGCTTTCCCCATCCCCAATTGGGTTGAGTGGATAAATATAATGAATAACATCAGAGCTATCATCTTTTTCTGTCATTTTTTTCTGATTAAATTTGTCTGATAACTAATTAAGTGATTTGACAGATAACATAGAATTAAGTATCATTCATCTAAAAACACAGTTGTTTATGTGCTTAATGTGCCAGCTTTTGACTGGTATTAGGATATGCTGGCTTGGTCTTTGGAAGAGCAGCCTTACTTTATTACTGAAATAAAATTCTTCACATCAATTCTAGATGATAGCATAAATTTAAATTAGCAAGGCTGGGGCACCTTTTAAAGTACTATCTGCTTCTGTTTATGAATGACTGGCACAAGATATTATATTGTCTGTAGCGTGTTTGTTTTTCCTAGTGTTTGGAGAACTTGAAAACCCCCTTGTTTCAACAAAGAAAAGTAAATGGAAGTTTTAATTTGCTTATTGTCTAGTAGGTTTGAACTTCCCTACAAGTTCTGAAGATTATGTATTGCCCTTTCCACTTAAAGTTGACATCTTGATGGAGAGTAACCGGAGCAACTAAAGCTGAATATCTTAACAATTTGTTATGAATGTTTATATCACTCTCTGGTTTTGTTGAATGAAATGTCTGCTGTTTCCAATCTACTTAAAAGAAAAAAATATATGCTGTGTTAGACATAGAGGTTGGTAGTTATACATATTCTGTTTTGTTAGGTTCAGCCCACTCAGCTAAGTTGATAGTGTCACCAGATCCTTCTAATGTGTCGAACTTGTCTGGTGGTGATCAGAGCAATCAGCATATTAGCACCCCACATCAGGTTTCAGATATAGGACTTGGCCAATATCAACATAACACCAACGGAAGACAGAAGGATCCTTTGGCTAAGATTGAGGATCTCCAAGTTAAATTCTTCCGCCTGCTTCAGCGCTTTGGCCAGTCAGAGGAAAATCTCTTTGTTGCAAAGGTTCTTTATCGGATGCACTTGGCAACTCTAATTCGTGCTGAAGAATCAGATCTGAAAAGAGCCATCCATAGCAGCAGGAGAGCACGAGAAATTGCAACCCAACAGGAGGCATCTGGTTTTCCTGAATTGGATTTCTCATGCACAATACTTGTTCTGGGAAAAACCGGAGTTGGTAAAAGTGCTACCATAAATTCTATATTTGATCAAACAAAAACCATTACTGATGCATTTCAACCTGCTACTAATTGCATCCAAGAATTTGTGGGAACTCTCAATGGGATTAAAGTAAGGGTTATTGATACTCCTGGTCTCCTGCCTTCTTCTACACGTAATGTGAAGAGAAATAAGAGGATACTGCATTCTATCAAGAGATTTAGTCGGAAGTGCCCTCCAGATATCATATTATACTTTGAACGACTGGATTTTATAAATGCTGGCTATAGTGACTTCCCCCTTTTGAGGCTAGTATCTGAAGTATTGGGCTCAGCAATCTGGTTCAACACTGTCCTTGTCATGACTCATTCTTGCTCGGCAATTCGTGAAGGACCTGATGGAAAAGTTGTTAACTTTGATTCATATGTTTCTCAATGTACTAACTTAATGCAGCATAGCATAAATCAGGCACTGTCTGATACAAGACTTGAAAATCCTGTCCTTTTGGTTGAGAACCATCCCCAGTGTCCCAGAAACTCTATGGGAGAGAAAATTCTTCCAAATGGAAAGGTTTGGGTATCTCAACTCTTGTTATGCTGCATTTGCACCAAAGTTTTGGGTGATGTCAATTTCCTCCTTAACTTTCAAAACAGTGTGGAACTGGGGCCTGTACGTGGTGCACGAATACCTTCTCTGCCCCATCTGGTTTCAGCCCTTTTGAATCGCTCAGTATCTAGTCCAAATGGAATGGAACATGAAACTGATGAAATTTTACTCTCAGATTTGGAGCAAGAAAATGAATACGATCAATTACCACCTGTTCAAATCTTGTCAAAAGCGCAATTTGAAAAGTTGTCCAAGTTGCAGAAAAAGGAGTATCTGGATGAGCTAGATTACAGGGAAACTCTTTACCTAAAGAAACACTTAAAAGAAGGGTCTTGTAGGTGTAGAGAGAGAATGTTAAATTTGTCTGATAATGAGCATCCTGATGATCAGCAGCCATCTTCAGAGCCTGTTCTATTACCAGATACGGATCTTCCTCCAAGTTTTGATTCAGGCTGCCCTCTTCATAGATACCGGTGCCTTGTGACTACTGACCAATTTATTTCTAGACCTGTTCTTAATGCCCATGGATGGGATCATGATGTGGGCCTTGATGGCATAAACTTGGAGATAGCCACAAAAATAGAAAAAGATGTATTTGCCCAGGTTACAGGACAGATGAATAAGGACAAGCAGGATTTTAGTATTCAATCTACATGCTCTGCAACTCATGTTAAACCTAAGGGTGGTACTTATTCCATTGGTGTTGATGTTCAATCTGCTGATAGAGACTTGGTATGTACGGTTCGTAGCAACACCAAGTTTAGAAGCATAAAGCACAATATTGCTGAATGTGGATTCTGCATAACATCTTGTGCAAATCAGCATTATCTAGGTGCAAAGATTGAGGATACTGTTTTAATCGGGAAACGGCTAAAATTTGTCATGAATGCAGGACAAGTGGTGGGTGCTGGACAAGTGGCATACGGTGGTAGTTTTGAAGCTTCTGTACGAGGAAGAGATTATCCCATTAGAAATGACAATGTTAGTCTGGCAATGACAGTCCTTTCCTTCAATAAAGAGACAGTGTTGAGTGGAAGTTTAAAATCTGAGTTTAGGCTGAGTCGAAGCACCAAAGCATCCGTTAGTGCTAGTCTCAATAATCACAAAATGGGCCAGATCTCCGTAAAGACAAGTAGCTCCGAGCATTTACAAATTGCCCTTGTTGCGGTTTTCTCGATTTTCAAGATGCTACTACGTAGAAAGGCAACCGAAAAGATTGGTAATGAAACAATGGACATGTGGTAAGTTGTGCATATCTTATAGTATCCATCTGCTTTTTGTTCAAGGAAGAACTTGGTATTGTGCACTAATCTGCATCCAAGACGTAGAGATATGGACATATTTTGGCCCCTGAGGAAGGTTATAAAAGTTCATATTTTTTATTCTTTGAAAAGGTTATGCCATATTGTTTTATCTTCCCCTTGAAAAGCCTATTTTGGGAAGTGTAATAATGGAGACTACCCGTCTCAGTCAATAGCTTGTAGCTTGTTAATAATAAACGATAATGTAGTTGAGGCCATTGAGATTTATGTGAAGTAAAATAAAGTCATAAATATAGAGTCAATCAAAGGGAAGATTTGTTCTGATTTGATTTCCCCTGTTTTTTGTTGTGATTTGTCTGAAAATTTGAAATTATATAGATCGCCAATGTCACAATGAATTTTCTTAGAATATGGAAAATTTTTTGTTTAGCTCATATACGTTGTAAAGGTCAATTACTTTCTTATAGTGCCATATGAAAGCATGTTATGATGTTCTCATCTCTTTTTCTTATGGTGAATGACACTGACCTCTGAGATTTAACTGAATTTCACTTGTGATTTGTCTTATTTCAAAGTATTGTTAGGCATTTTAGCAGTTTATATATTTATATATAGCCAACAGTTTCACAAATAATGAAATTATTTAGCTGTACTATTGAAGAAAGAAACAACTTAGATGCTTAGCTTGATTTTTATCTTGTTTAAAAGTCATATTGCATTAGCACCAGCCTAGTACAAAAATGGAATAGTTGTTCACTGAATCAGTTTAGTTTATACATATTGTACCGATATAAAATGTAAAATCTTATAACAATTTGTGCTATTCGTGAGAAGTTAGTGTAATTGATTCCATGTATGTTACTCGTCTAATTGGATTTTTTTTTTTTTTAACAATTTTTGTTAGATTCTTTCTTGAATGTATAAATTATCTTATTTCTCTGTCTTGTTTTTAAATTGAAATCAATCATATATTGAAGATCAAAAAGAGTTAAAACACAATGCTCGTAATATGGGTGTAGGAGCATGATTTTCATATGAGGAAAGGAAAGGGTTATTTGTAACACAAATGGTAGAAGACATGAATACATCCAAAATAGGGTTGGGTCGCATCCAGTACTATGAAATATTTTTTTTTTGACACACTCACTATTTTAAACTAGCTTTTTTGTATTTATAACATCCTACAGTAATTTTTTTACAATGTTATCTTTAAAATATTTTTCTAGATGACAATCATCCTGAAGTATTATGCATAAACAATTAGTTTGAAATATTAGTTGCTACTGAAAAAAAAATTTAGGAATTCGAAAAGTTCCTTTGCTGAAACGTTAATTTTTTTTTTTTTTTATATATGCACGCTATCATGTAGTAGTTTTATAAGGAGACTAAGAAGGCAGTGAGTGAAGCTCGTGCTAAAGCATACGAGGGGTTTTATAAGGAGTTAGGGATAAAGGCTGGGGAACAAAAGATTTACAAGATTCCAAAGATTAGGGAGAGAAATTCGAGAGATTTGGATCAAGTAAGATGTATAAAGGACGAAGAAGGTAAAGTTTTTATTACTGACAAAGATATTAAGAATATATAGGAGGCCTACTTTTCTAAGTTATTCAATGATGGAGGTGAAGGTCTATCTTGTGAGTTGGGGGATTTGACAATTAGTGAAGATGGATTTAATAGGTCGTTTTATCGTAGAATTAGAGTTTGGGAGGTTAGAGAAGCTCTTAAGAAAATGAAAAATGGTAAAGCGGTTGGACCTGATGGTATATCGATTGAAGTTTCGAAATGTTTAGGGGAAGAGGGTGTGTTATGGTTATCTGAATTGTTTAACGAGATTTTATGGTCCAAGAAGATGCCTGATGATTGGAGAAAAAGTACTTTAGTTCCGATTTATAAAAACAAAGGCGATATACAAAATTGTGCAAATTATAGGGGAATTAAGCTTATGAGTCATACAATGAAACTATGGGGAAAGGTGATTGAGCATAGGTTAAGACTAGAAACTAGTATTTCTGAAAGACGGTTTGGGTTCATGCTAGGGAGATCCATAACAGAGGCGATATATCTACTAAGGGGGATAACGGAAAAGTATCGAAATAGAAAAAGAGACTTACATATGGTTTTTATTGACTTAGAAAATGCGTATGATCGCGTGCCGAGAGATTTACTTTGGAAAGCCTTGGAAAATAAATGAGTATGTGTTGCTTATATTAAAGTCATACAGGATATGTATGATGGGGTGTTGACTAAGGATAGAACGCTGGGAGATGAGACAAAAGACTTTCCTATAAGAATTGGCCCACATCAGGGATTAACTTTGAGCCCATATTTGTTTATCTTAGTAGTAGATGCTCTAACTGAGCCTATAGAAGAAAAGGTCCCTAAGTGCATGCTTTTTGCTGATGATATAGTCCTTCTGGCCGAATCAAGAGAGGAGATTAATGATAAATTAGAGACATGGAGAAACACGGTGGAGTCGAAGGGTTTCCGTTTAAGTAGGAGTAAGATAGAATATATGTATTGCAATTTTGTAAATAGACAACTTAGAGGTGATTTGGAGGTTAAACTGGGAGAGCAAACAATCCCTCAAGTGACAAAGTTTAGGTATTTGGGATCAATTATAAAACAAGATGGTGAGATTGATGATGATGTCAATCAAAGAATTCAAGCTGGGTGATATAAGTGGAGGAAAGCTACTGGAGTTCTCTACGATAGAAAAGTACCTCATAAGGTAAAAGGGAAGTTTTATCGCACTGCTATAAGACCAACAGTATTATATGGTAGTGAATGTTGGGCTTTGAAGAGTCAACATGAACATAAAATGGGGGTAGCTGAAATGAGGATGTTGAGATCGATGTGTGATCACACAAGAAAGGATAAGATTCGGAATGATCATATACGCGAACGAGTTGTAATGGCACCTATTAGTGAGAAAATGGTAGAAAATCGTTTGAGGTGGTTTTGACATATACAAAGAAGGCCATTAGATGCACTAGTGAGGAGGGTAGATCAAACAGTCTGGAGTCTGATTAAGAGAGGAAGAGGGAGACCGAGGCGTACACTCAATGAAGTTGTAGAGGGAGATCTTTTAATAAATAATATATCTAAAGATTTGGTTATCGATAGAGCACAATGGCGTCATGCGATCCATGTAGCCGACCCCACTTAGTGGGATAAGGCTTGATGTTGTTGTTGTGTTGTTGCTATCATGTAATAGTTTAAGGACTCCGAAAATTTTGGTATTATTAAGTGGTCTTAAATTTTAATTACTAGTGTTTTTTATTTTCTTTTCATTTCTTAATTGAAAATGTCTTCTTAAACAGCTTATTTTTGAACTGAAATTCTTAATCATCTTAGGAATATATGAATGTTAAATACAATTTTTTTAATATTTAATTTGTTACACCTAAGCACATACAAGTAGATACACACATCTCATTATCACCAATATGATCACAATTACATTATAATTAAAACAATGCTCAATGAAGACTAAATTCTTCATAAAATTGAGCTGTTAGTATCGTTTTTCTTTTAATATAAGATATCCCCTATGATTTTTAATATTTATGAAATTAAGTTGACTTTTGGGGAGGTGAATGAAATAAAATACTCAATCAAATTAAAATATTTATCTATCATTTTTTTTCCACAAACTAACTTGACTTATAAAATTATATAAAATCTAATTACATGTCACATATATTATAATTGAGTAATCTAATTTACTTCCTTAATCTCTCTAAATAAAGTCAATTTGATCATATGCTAAAGACAGGAGGGAATACTGAGTTATAGACATTCTTACAGAGCTGCTTCTTCTCTGGGCAATCTCTTAAGACATGGATTAAGCTCATCGGTTCCCATTCCTCTGCGAACTCTCATCATTAGTTAATAGCTTGTTCTGTAAAGCTAATCAGATAAATGTTTTGCAGCATTTAGTGGAGTTGAGCTTCCACACTTTTTGCCAAAGTGAATAATTTTTTAAGCTAGTGTTATATTTAGTTTTGTCCTGGGACAAAACTACACAATCTTCTATGGCAGAATCGTCTTTATCCGGTTTTCATTCACTTTCCTGATGATATATTAAAGATCGCATTGCATATATTAGGAAGTTTTTATGACCAAGAGCTTATCATCATTATGATTATCTAATTTGGATGGTTTGATTAATTCTTTTTTACTATTATTTTTTGAAAAATAATTCACTTTTTATAGAATCTAAAATAGAAAAAATATGCCATCAAAGATTAAAATAAAATAGAAAAAATACATTAACTCATAACTTCTCCTAAAGATAATTTCCGTATTTAAAATTCATTAGTCAAAAATTTTAAATATGAATCATTGAAATTGTATTGAACGGTGTAGACCTTAAGCAGCAAAAAAGCACCAAAACTGATTCCCTTATACACAATATATATTGTCACTCCCTTTTTGAATCAGTAAACCTACCAATTCAGTAAAAGCACTAATTGGTCTTATATTCTAACAGAAAAAAAGAGATGCGATTATGCAAACGCATGTACAAGTTTCTTTTATCATAAAACTAAAATCAGCAAAAATTATGGTGCAATAACTTTTGTTGAGGTCCCGTAGCTCAGTTGGTTAGAGCGTTGGTCTTATGAGCCGAAGGTCGCGGGTTCGAGCCCCGCCGGGACCATTTTTAAATACATTTCTATCAACACTTTGATGTCACTTAAAAATATTAGAATGGCATTCATACATGTTTGCTGTCTTTTGTCTTTTTGCTTTTCTGCCCTTTATCATCTTTATAGTCTGAAAAACTTGAAAACGTGATCCTACCAAGCCAAGCCTTCGACAAAAGTATCCCAGATATAAATACCATTTGCAAGTTTTTAGTTTAGATTAGCATATGAAATGTGCCTTCAAATTCATTCATCTTAGTTGAGTAATAAAATAGATGTTTTATCTGTATGAGATTAGGACTGAATAAATTATGACCAAGAGGATATAAGTGTTACAATTATTCATTAATTCTTTGTCTTGCATATGTAATTATAAATAAGACTGGCTAGTATATCAAAATACACAATTTTACCACAATCTCTCTTGTTTTCTCTGGAATTATCAACCTGCAACATACTACGGCAACTATGGTTCAGACTTCTTGACAAATTAGACAGACATCAGCAAAGTACATTCAGGAACAATCAAGATTGGAAATAGATTACACTAATATGGAAATCTTCAAATCTTCTAACTTCATCATGTCTGATACAATAAAACAATTATGTACATGATCGGCTTATTGTAGTTCTCCACCTACATGGAACAAGGTACACCATGTGGCCAGCAATGAAAGCGTCCACATATGCACTGGTAGGATATAGGGCTACCAAAAACAAATGACTTTTTTTTCTTTTTGCCAAGGAAAAAAAAAATACGTGAGCGTCAGTGTACTCCAAGATTTGTTCTCTATTTTTGCTGCAGAGTTCAAGCAAATTTGACTCTTGTATTGATCCAAGACACTAGAGAATTCTCATCAAATTAGAACCACTATGTTTCATCCTAAATCATCACGTATATCATATATGAGACTTCAAATTCATTTATTATGAACAACCATCATGGTTCTTGTACCCCACAGCAAAAATAAAGGGCAAATCTTACTTCAAGAACAGTGTTCACAGAATCATTCACGCATTTCAAAGTTTTATATGATATCTAGATATCATGATAGAATAACTCTTCTAACATGCACAATTATACATATATATATAAACTTCTCAGGTGTATGGGATAAAATGACACTCAATGATCACGGTAAATTGGCTGCGGTAGCCATTTGAGATGCAAATTCAAGAAGCCAGACTTAGCACCATCTAGCTGAAAACGATCTTTAACTTCCCCCTCCAGTATGACCCTAGTAAGGGTCATTATGCATCGGCCCATATAATCCTGCATGATGAACCCAGAACCATGGCTTATAGGAATGAGGAAGATAAGTTAATTCAAACTAATCATGTATAGACATGCGATTATATCACATTTTCCAGTAGGTTCTACTCCTGACATGCTCAAGTAATCCATCACTATAGGGACGATCTTCATATACAAGAAAACTACTCTGCTCGCACGTGTTGAGATTATTAATAAATATAATTGCCTGGCATGAAGCCATCAAGAAAATTGGGACACAAATTAGCTTAATAATAAACAAGGAAAAAATTTCTACCTTTCCGAATGTGTCATGATCCCAAACTTCAACAATTAGCATATCATGTAATCCATCCTCAACAACAAAGTCAAATGTTTGATTCCAAACAGGATTCAAGTTGTCATTAACAACCTGCAAAATTAAAAACCCATGATCCATGTCATAATCTGTTGCAGATTAGTCACAGAATTAAAAACCAACTGACATGCAATACACAAATATCTTCTCTCTGATGTCCTTCAACCACCCCAATGTAGAGAAAAAAAACATGCAGAAAGGAAGGCAATGTAAATCTCAAAATAACTTGATTGTCCATCTCTATGGTTCTCAAAACGGACAACATACATTCCAGCATTGACCATTAAATCATACTCCAGCCTTGCCCATCAAATCATACCCTGGTTTTGTTTTTATTTTCTGTTTTCTTCATGGTGAGAACAACGTAAGGGTCAGCTTTCCCCATCAGATCAGCAGGTGGCAAGTCTTCGGCAGATATTACAGTAACAGAAAGGACACCTCTAATAATAACCTCCTTTCTCTTCTGCGCAAAAGAAGTTACAGTTTCAGGAGCTTCTGTATCCTTTGCTGAACTTTTAAGAACCTTTTCCAAGGATGTCATATAGTCGGGAGCGAAGGGATTTGAAAATCCATTCTCCGTGCCAAAAGGATAATACAGAAGCTCTAAGTGTACCTGTGAGCAAAAAACAAGAATTAATACGAAAGGCATATTTATTACATTATACAAATATAAGATGGAAATATGTCATTGGTAACAATTAACAAACCTATATATGAATATATATATATATATATAATCATATTTTGACAATGAGACTTCTAAACCACGGAGATATGCAACTACTCTTCAAGAGATATATCACATGCATGCCCAATGAATCTAGGACAGCAACGTTAAGTTTGACCAAACAATTGATGAGTAATAGTATCACAAAACTTCAATGTTTATAGAATGGAACACAAATGCTATCAAACACCCGTTATCTCCCTATCCTCCTATTTTGCAGGGGCATGTGCAAAATATGCAATTAGAAAGGCAGAATGGAAAAACTTCTTTGGTTTATGCTTTTCACGCCCTATTAATGTGACCCCATGTGATTTTTTATTCCAACACCTAAAATGAGATTAACTAGAATTCTACTAAAACGCAGTTTATTCTAAAGCATTTTAAAACCAAATCGAAGCAAGGAGAACAGGTAATAAATGACACAATTAATGCACCATGCTTGTTGCAGCAAAAAGGGATTTATGGGACACATTCTTTTAATCAGCCTTCGTGACAAGGTTAGTGTGAACCCTGTGCTGCTCTTGTGATTGCACAATAGTAACTCTAATGTTTTCCTTTTACACAACATTCAGAAAAAAGCTAGACATCATAAAAGAAAATAACAAGATTCCACTTGAAGCTTATTTATCACTAAAAAGGAAAAACAGATCTTATATCCAAGATATCTGCTCCATTACCTACTTTCTCATATGACCTCCAACTCCAAATGAGGGAAAAAAAATCAGACCTCACCAAGGATACTGGGTCCAACTACAAGATGGTTTTCTCACCTGCCCTCGGTTCTTGTTGTCTCTTTGGATCTCCAAATCCTTCACTAGATTCAACCACACATCTTTAACTTTACCAGGCTGAAGTTCACTAAGATGGATACGAGCGCATCCAATCAAATCAGCTGACTGTAAACCCTCAGCATCAAAAACTTTGACCACTAAGTTCTGAGTGGATGAGTCTTCTACAACAAATTCGAAGTGTTCATTCCAAATAGGATTCAAGTCATTGTTCTGGAATGGAAAAACAAAACTATGTTATTTCTACTAGAATAGACAAACTATAGATTAGGAGGGGAAAGAAAGGGAAAAACTTACTATTGTCTTGCTAGTTTTTATTCTGTCGCGTAAAGGTCGAATATATAGTTCAGCATATGGATCCGATTTACCAATTATATCCTTGTTTGTCAGTTCTTTAGCCTGCACTAGCTTCACTTCTAAAACTCCCTCAGGCTTTAACTCCAGATCACTGAATAAAATAAAAGTTAATTTTTTTACCTTGAATCTTCAATACAGCCAGCAATGACCAAAAGAAAAAATAATCCCCAAGTCAAGCAAAAGAAAATTTAACCAAGTAATGATATAGAAGCCACTTAAATTGGGGCCGCTGCCAAATCAACTGATTAAATGGGCATAGACTTAGGTCTAGATATTAAGAAACATGGAGAAACGCATTTCAAAAAAAGCCACCCCTAGTTCAAGAATTTTCACAAGTTCTTCAATTTATATAAGATAATATGGCAGAACCATAATTGACTAAAGAGACGCAGCATCTTGGTTATAGTTTATTTATATTCATCAGTACTTATTGATCATATTAAATCCTAAAACGATCCTAATTCCATTAGAAAAGAGAGATTTCAGAATACAACATTTGCAGTTTATTATTTTTTAAAAGCTACCTAGAAAAGTATCAAGAAAGTCATTAAGTCCATAATCCAATCAGTTGAAACTGAATCCCAGAAGTAACAAAAAGCGTCAAAAATATAAAAGCATATCAATTCTTGCCAAAGCATGTACATACCTGTAATCTCCAGGCAAGATAGGTATAACTTTTCTCACAGGCCATGTGATAGAATCTTCAACAGCATCCCGAATTGTCCCCTGTAGTAATTTAATGTGCCAAATCACTATTAAAAAATGGGTTCCAGAACTCTGAATATATAATCAGTGACTAGTAGGGGTTGAGGATGGCCAGAAGACAACCAGAAAAAAAAAAAAAGAGTTGATAAGATCTGCGAAGTGTTATTTAATGTGACAATCCCAATCAGAAAAATCCAAGTGCAACAGCACACTCCCCCCAAAAGAAATCTTAAAATGTAAGGAAAAACACTATTGTGGTAAATTTTAAATAATAGAGCAATAAATTTGTAAAAGCTACAATTTAAAAACAAATTCAGTTTGCATATTTTTACATTAAGTTACTGCACCAGAGTTTCTTATAATAAATTAAAAAGAAACTACAACTCTCGATAACTTGCATACTTGAGAATAATCTGAATTCCTCTAACCACAGAAAAGGCGAGCTGGATTTGGAAATTCAAGTAAAGAGGAAGTCTAAGCCAAATTATTGCTACCTGATTTTCAAAGAGCAGACAAAAAAATTTGACAAAAATATGTACTTAAAAAAAAATGATGTGCAGCATCTGCTTGGGCTGATCTAACAGATCTTAAACAACATTTTTAAGAGCCATACTTTTTCAATGAAAATCAAATCACATGAAATATTATCTAATTTGGAACATCGTAAAATTGTTTTAAGTGTCATATCATCAGACTGATATTGAAGAGAAATTGCAAGAATAATCATATGCCATGTCATGATGTCCATTACATATTCTTAAATAGTGAGCTGTTGCAAGAAAACATAGCAAATCAACAACACAAGAAAGAAGATGCACAACGGTGATCACTAACAAACAATAGGAGCTGCTCAAACCTCAATTGCTTCATATAATCCAGGGATTGTTGATATGTCACCACCAATAACCTTTAGGGTAAAATCCAAATTTTTCTGCAAGTCAATTTTTCGAAATGATTAAATATTGTAGAAGCATGTGAACGCACTTGATGTCTGCACAAAGCAATGTCAAAGGAAGTGCCCTTTGTGTAATTGTATTTGTGCATATAGGAGAGAGAAAGAAAGATGAAATGTGCAAAGAGGAAAAAAACTGCTTCCATGAAAATAGAAATAATTGAACTCAACCCCAACTCACAGTAAGATTCAGATCTACTTTGGAAGGATTGAACAATGTAGCATAAAAATAAGATATCCTTCAGTGTTTAGCAGATTCAAATTCACACATGAATGCCAAAGAATAAATTATTGGTAACTTGCTTTCAAATAACATGATAATTAATATACTTATCAAGGACAATATAATGTTTAATAATTTTGAGGAATAACATAAGTGATAGTCTTTGATCCATGTAAGCCCAATAAATTCATCAAAATCTGAGTTTAGAACATCTCCCTTCATTCCTCAAGAAAAAAGGCCAATTACAGGTTATCATACTTATGCTTGGAAAAACATCGCAATATGGAGAAGCAAGAAACAGTCACTTAAGAGCAGTGCTGATGCCTAATAAGGGCACAAACTCGAGGTATCTTCTAAATGATCATGGTTAGAGTTTCTACATACTAAGTGCAACGTCAAAAATGAGGTTTAATTAAGAATTTATAATCATATAGCTACAAATGGTATCATAAAGAACCCAATCCAACACGGTAAAAACAAATGTGTTAATTGTTAAAATTGATTCTCATTTCACCTTGAACTTTCCTACATCCTTGCAAATACTCAAAGCATCTGATTTCCAAATTATAGGCACTGACCAGAGTTAGACTATAAAACTCGCATGCAAGCTAGGGGTGATCAATACCCAACCTCCAGCTTTACGGACAGAGCTGGTATTTTCAGTTCTTAACTTCCGGATTTTAAGTGACCCCTTTGACTAGAAAATCTGAATTACTAGTTTCAAATTTCTACTTAAGTTTCACATGAATTTTATGGCTATACAACAGCAGATTAAAACAGACATTTCCCTTTTTCTTTATTGCTTCTTATACTATTGTGCATTATGATTGTACCTACTCTCCTGTGTCTATTATCTTTTTGAGCAAGATTTAGTAACTAATTGTGGTTAACAATAAATTATGTAAGATGCACCCTTTACTGGAATAACATACAAGTTCAAAGGCCAACACAAGCAGGCATAACAGCATAAGTGGTTGACAAGGTCTGGATGAAACTTGCATTTCCTTAAGGTGCAAATTTGAATCCCCCTGAGGCCGCTGAAGTATTGCGTTGGTGGGCAACTCTCTATATGGAGATCTGCTCCATCCAATGGCAATGTGAATGAATACTGTGGGTGTTTTTGGACTGGCACTAACCAGTGGCATGGCAGTGTGGGCCTTTAGCATAATAGGAGTATGGCACTGAAGGACTGCGATGGTGGGCAGCCTGGGGATCCCCTACTTTGAAGTGGTTTTGCGCTATGTTGATTCTTTGGTGAAATCTGGGGTGGCTTCTGGCTCTATTATAGAATCAGTGGGCTGCTCTGTATTGTTTTCTGAACCATTTGAACATTACCCGGTGTTGTTCAGAATCATTTTGGCATTGTTTGAGCACTCTTTTGGTTTCGTATTGTGAGTTTGTGCTGCTAATCCTATTTTGTGACTATAGATTGAAGCTTGTTTCGTAATTAATCGAATGCCTTCTTTTGTTTAATCAGGTATGACAACATAAGAGGTGGGGGCATGCGACTGGAAGATGTAAGAGAGTTGGTTTACATATAATGTGATTTATGGCACCAAAATAAACTGTCCATTTGGAAGATGAAGGTATAAGGGGAATGTAGGAATGTTTTTCACCTTGGTAATGATGCAACACAGAATTTTGAATGAAAATTACTAAGTATGATTATTCAGCATCCTACAAACGAATAGATGCTAGCATTATCCCACTTGTGTATGCCAATGATATCGTACTTATTGAGAATAACATTTTGTGCATTTCATCGCTCAGCCTTTCTTGATTCTCAGCTACAAACCAAGATCAAGAAAGGTATACTTCTGACTCTAAAGAAACAAAAGTTCTCAATCAAGTCCACCGGCAGGACTCTTTTAGACTTTTAGTCAAGTAATTGATAATTGATTACCTATTATATATGTACAAATAGTTCATTTTTTGTACAAGGGTTGAACAGGAAAAAGTGAAAGCCAAGCTCAGCAAAAAAAATAATAACAAATGAAAATGTCACTTGGATCTGAAATTCTAAAAACATGTAGATGCACTATAACAGGTAGGAACGGATCACACTAGAAAGTGATAAGATACCTTCTTCCTTAAAGAAAAGCTAATAGCTCCAAAGCCTGGAAATTCATCGACAAGTGGCTTAAAAATCAACCTGAAAATGCCTGTAAATCCCATATTTTTTACCTGAACAAAGGAGGTAACAAGACAGCAAAATCAACTATAAGCATTCTAGGAATTAAGATAACCAACAGAATATGTTAGTTGTGTACAAAATAAATGCCAGCATTCAGTAAGAATTCAATATCAAGCAGTTCCATCATTCTTGATGCAACTAAACAATAACAGAAAATGTAAAAGATATATGAAACCCATATTTGGTAATCTACTATGCACTGAGTAAAAGATAACAAGAGTCACGCATAACTCAAAGTCATTGTCAACTTCTCGTGAAGTAGGCGGCAAAATCATTAAAGATTCAGCAATGGGAGAACACAGTAACTCTATTTTTTTTTAGTCAACGCAGAATGTTGATCACATTGTGAAGGCTGCATGCAAAAATTCTAATCTTTCAGACAATGCTCGCAAAATCCAAAATTGCGATCACATTGTTAATATTTTCTACTTCCAAACCTCCTGTCCTATAATAAATCATGCTGTCTCTGATCTCATCGCTGGGGACCCTATACAATCCCCCCCCCCCCAAAAAAAAAAAAATTGCAATCAAATTATTGTTGAAATAAAGTCAGATTTAAAGAAAGGCTGAATTTGATGGTTAGTTTCAATATTAACAATAGAGCCCACAAAACAATACATAAAAAGATGTCAAATCAGCCCAACAAGTATGAAATGAATAGTTCAACATCCAGATAATCTATTAATCTTGTGATCCTGAATTAATTCAGAATAGTCTGGTTTTGGCAACTTTTACATGGAAATTCAGACATGAAGGAGACTAATGACTTAACCCTAATCAACAGCAAAAGCAACAAGACCATTTGAAAGAAATCAAATAGACACCAGTAAAACAAGGTTCAGACGTTCAGAAAGTTGAATACCTGCACCGGTAGCGAAACACCAACTAGAGTCTTAATATCAAGTATAATACTTTGATTCCCATCCCACTGCATTTCCAATTCCATTGTAACACCACCATTTCCTTCATCCTCAATAATAGACATCCCTAAAGATCAAAGTCAATAAAATTATGTTTCAAAAAAATGTAAAGCAATAACTGGCAAAACCTTCAGGATGGGGGATCCTTCACAGGAAAAATTAGGAACACAATAATGAAAAGAGAAAATACATAAACTATAACATGGTTTTATTTGAAGCAGCTATAGAAGAACAACCAAATGTACAGACTTTTTAGTGTTCAGTTTCATATCTTACAAGTTCAACCGGCAACTCCATGAATTAAAAACGAAAAGAGAAATAAGTAGAAAACAGAATAAGATAATTTTAGAAAGATTACATCAAGTGTCAAGAAGAAAACACACAAAATGAATCTACTTACTATTTGATCGTTCTATTAACTACTCAACCACCTCACTAGTTAACTGACAGATATTTTGGGATCGTATCATCATGCTTTTAAACACAACAAAAGAACCCCAAAGCAAGAAAACGTTAGTAAACACGAATTATGACCGCTGACATACATTTCTCTCAAAGTACCTTTTAAGTTAAAAGGAAATGGGAGATGATAAAAATCACAAGCGGGACTACAAGAAGAATCGATTCATTAAAAACCATACACATATGTTTCAATGAACTCAACTTACCTGTAAACTGGGGAGCTACAGTACCAAGAGTAAACTTGGAAAACTTAAGCGAGGCCAAAATAATGGGTTTATATTGTTCAAGAACAGGTTCCACCGATGTCTTTATCAGCTCAGAGGCAGCCTAAAATTGCGATTCAATAAACCCTTGTCTGAAAAAAAAAATTACAACCAAACCCTTGATTACTCGAACCCATCAAAAGTTACCTCATTAACATAGGGCCAGATCTTTCTAAGATGTGAGTTAAGCCAAGACACCTGAAAGAAAAACCCAAACGTCAATCAAAAAGTAAAGAGAGGACGAAGAAGTTAAAAAAAAAAAAAAACAGTGAAGTAAGTAAAGAAGAGAGCAAAGCTCAACTTCTGCCTCTGAGAGAAGACGACCCAAGAAGGGTAATACTGAGGAGGTAAGAGCTTTCTAGAATCTTCCACAGTCATCCTCGCAAAAGCAGCAATCGTCGCTGCCAGCTCAGACCGTCGTTGGGACCGCGAATTCTCACATTTAACGAACCCCACAATCACGGCGAGCCCCACAACTACTCCGACCACGAGCCCGAAAAAGAAAGCCATTTGAAAGGAGGAGGAAGAAGAAGAAGGAGAAGAAGAGGTTTTTTCAGTTTTTGTGTGAGTGTGATTGTGAAATGTGAGTGAAAGCTTGAAAGGGTAAGTGTGATGGCGATTTGATGGGGTTTAGGATAAGAAATTTTTTGAGAGGAAGGAGAGGCTTTAACTGGGTAATCAGGGAGATGATTGTGTACGGCGTGATGCATGATGAATTATTGACGATTGATCAACAATGCTAAGTAATCTTCGCAGCTTTTTACAAGTGCAAGAATCCCTTGAGGCATACGGGAATTTTTTATTTGTTTTAAATTTTTAAAAATCTGGCGGACATTAAAACGTTGACCTTTTTAGTATCAGTATTTTTTTAGGTGGATAGGTAATGATACCTTTGTTGGAAAAGGTTTGAAAGATCGAGATATACATACGATTTTACATGGTAAAAAATATCGCCTTTGATACTTAATATTGTGTTAAAATTATACCATAATTGACAGACTCAATCAATAAGAGAAACCTCAAAGGTGACCAAAGATGATCCGGGTCATAGAAGGATTTCTGTCCTCTTTCATACAGGAATTATATTACAGTATCTCTCATAAGAGAGTCCAACCTTCCTCCTTCAGACCATCTCAGCACAGCCTTCCTTCGTTTCCTACTGGAAGCGTAAGTGAGTTTTCTCTTAAAAACTTATAACCAGTTATCCCTTATAGAATCATAACTCTTGGATTAAATAATACTACTACCTTAATCCAATGAAAGTTTTAGTTACACATACCTGATAAAGCTATTCCACTTATTTTTGAAAATTATTCTGAAGGTTAAAATTTAAAAAGTGGGCAAGTAGACACGTACTGGAAATATAAGATTTTATTAAGAGAGTTTCAGATTACAATAGAGTTTGGCAGTTCAGAACCCCATCTAACTCTAATTTCTTAGATGGTTGCATCCCCTTTTATACAGAGGAGGGCATCCCCTTCTCATTCTTTACATTCCAGAGACCACTTACTATGTGACTATTTTTCTATTAATAAGACAAAATTAGCTACATGACGAAAATAACACTATTACTATTTACTATTCTTCATACTATTTACACTACTATTTGCTCATTACTACTCTTCCTCCACGTATCCTCTTTTCTTTTTATAGCCTTTATTTCTAGTCATTCATATGTCTTTTTCTAGTCTTGTGGCAGATCTTCATTAATTGATTTTTCTGTTAGCAATTTCTGGTTGGTCCATCTGTCCTTCCTTATATGATACTCATATTTATTACAGGATCTTTAAAATCTTTCTTTTCTGGACTTTTCTCGTCACAATATTTACACTTATGTACTGTATACTCAGATAAAAGTTGACAGATCCTTCTTTTGGTATTCTTTGTATTTTCAAATTTGTTATTTTTCATCTTGTCATAAAACTGATTAAAATAATTGAGATTCTTCGATGTCCTTCCAGAAGAGTAAATTAAAGTAGTTGGTCCTAAAAAGTATACCCATGCAGCTTTCTCATCTGTTGCTAATATTCTGTTCATCTCTTGAAAAATTATATGATAATCTTGAGCTCTAATATGGCTGGTTAATAGACTGGTCATTTGGTGGGTTATTCTGGGTTTTTTGGGCTTCTTATTCTTGGGTTTGGCTTTTTATAATTTCTGCTAAAGGAGTGATTTTATCATTTACATGGCTTCCTAAAGTTTGTCCAGCATCCTTCATTATAGGACTTTTTACAGATAATTCTTCCAGTTTCCCCACTCTTTGATAGAGTTGCTCTATCTGGTTAGAGATCCTGGATAAATGTCCATTTATCTGTGTTGTTAACAGATTCATATTGATTTCTGAGATTTGAAATCTCATATTTATTTGTTCTGTAAAAGAACTTGCTTCATTGGATGACTCATTACATGACTGGCTTACAGGGCTATCTGATTCCAAATCAGCAATTAAATTATTCTTACCCTTGATATATTCAATATCATAATCATAATAAGACATATCACTCTGCCATTTAATCAACATTTTATTACATAATTTATTAGTTCTTATTCCCTTATCTAACAAATGTTTTACTTGAGTATTATCAGTCTTAATAATGAACTTTGTATTTACAATAAACAATTCAAATTTTTCTACTGCTTTGACAATAGCTAAAAATTCTTTCCAATTTGAATGATATCTACTCCGGGCTTCATTAAATTTTCCACTTGCATATCTAGTAATCAATTCTTGTCCATTATTATTTTCATGATATAAAGCTGCTCCCCAATAATTATATGAAGCATCTATATAAATTATCCATTTTACATTATTATCTGTAGGTATGGTTAGTTTTGGTAAATTTTGGCACAACTTTTTTATTTGATTTATTATTTTCTCAGTGTCTTCATTCCATATCCAATTACTTTTTTCTCCTACTAATTTAGATATTCTAGCAGTTAATTTAGATAAATTTGGTATATAATTTCTAGCCTGATTTACTAGTCCTAAAAATGATTGTAAATCTCTTTTGTTTTTTATTTCTGCAAATTCAAGTACTTTTTTACTTATATGCTCTTGTAATTTTATTCCCTCTGGTGATATATATTGTCCTAAAAATCCTATTCTAGTTTTTCTTAGTTCTGCTTTTTGGGGTGATATATTTAATCCCTTTTCTTCTATTAATTTTATAAACTGATCTAAGTGCCTTTCATGTTCTTCTTTATCTTTCAAAAATATTAAGATATCATCAATATATATTATTGCAAAATCTTTTATTGGTATTAATAACTTAGATACATATTCCTGAAATATACTAGGACTATTATGAAATCCCATTTGTAATACATTCCATTCATATAATCCTTCCGAGGTACTAAATGCATTATATTTCTTACTATCTTCTTCTAACTTTATTTGAAAAAATCTTGATTTACAGTCAAACTTACTAAATATCTTTTTTCCTCTTATCAGATTAAATAAGAGTTCTATCTTAGGTATTGGATATCTATTTCTAACAGCTAAATCATTCAATTTTTTATAGTTTATTACCATACGTGACTTCCCTCTCTTTTCTTCACTGTGTTTTACTACAATCATTGCAGGTGATGAATAATTAGATCTACTTTCTCTAATTAAATTGTATTTTTTCATTTCTCCTATATGCATCTCAAATTCTTTTTTATCCTGTTCTGTTCATGGGTATGGTTTACAATTAATTTCTTTACTATAATCTTTTAATTCTATTTTTGCCATAGGCTTAGACTTTTCCCAATGAATTAAAGGATTATCATCATAATTTTCTATTAATCTTTGTTCAATTGTTTTTTCCTCCATCAGTTTCACTTCAATCATCAATCAATATACTTCTTGAAAGCTCCTAGCAGAAACCTCATTGGTCCACGTGTGCACTGACGTCATCTTGCTTAGCCTCTACAATTGGTCCACATGTACAACAATGATTGAATGAGCATTACCCATCAACCAATTATTTGCTTTCAATGAGCATTATCACACCTTTAATTCCGTATGAAGTAAAAATAGAAAGAAGTTTGAATTTCAAAAACTAAACTGCACAGGGGAATGGTTGTGATTGGGATGTTACATTTTTAAAAGTCAATAAAAAATTATATTACATAAATACATGAAACAACATTAATTACCAAAAATCAATCAATGAAATGGAAAAGGAATAAATAAAATCAATCATTTATTTGCTTTCAAAACTATTTATTGCGACTTTAGTGCTCAACAAAACACCCTAACAAAAAAAAATCTTTTCCTGTTTGTTCATTTCTTGGTTTTCATCATATAAAGATAAATGATGCTCTAACGCCAAACACATGTGATAGTCTATCTCTCTGACCATCCTCTGTTTTGCAGATCCTTTCCAGCCTGTCAGATTTTTCTCATTCTACAGATTTGCTAATATAGCAGAAACCCAACATGGTCTGTGTTTTATTCTACCTCATTTTTTCTCTTTTGCTTCGTTGATCGTGTTCATTCTCATCTGATTCCATACAAGGTACAGGACTCTACCGGCAACTGCTCTGTTGTTTTATTCTACCTCATTTTTTCTCTTTTGCTTCGTTGATCGTGTTCATTCTCATCTGATTCCATACAAGGTACAGGACTCTACCGGCAACTGCTCTGTTGTATTTTTCAAGCAAATGAAATTTTGGGGTTTACTGCTAATGAATTAAAGGCCAAATATGTTAGTTTCTGTACTGATTTTTTGTGGTTAACAGTTTCATATACTACTTATTAGTTTCCTTGCCTGATGTGTCACATTTTCAAATGTAGGAGAAAAAGCCAAAAACTTTTCCTAAAGAACTTTATAAGTGTGTTGGCAAGGAGATGATTTTGAAGCTGAAGATTAAGCCGGACAACATCAAATATCGTAACTCTCGTATGGCTGTAACTCAGATTTCTATGGAGGACAATATTTTACGTCAATTCACATACTCTGAAGATAAGGTCAATAAAATCGTTCTTATTCCCCTACACTATCCAAATTTACTGTTACTATGATATCCCCAAAAACAATATTCCCCTTTATTATTAACTCGTCCATTTTGATTTGTTTCAGGAATATGTTGTCCAGTCTATTGATTCTCATTCTTCCAACCACGTTGGAGCCGACTCACTCGACACCGGAGATGATGATATCCTAATTGCAATTCTGTTCAAACCTCAAGATTTAAAAAATAAGAGGAAGAACCGAATATACACGGTTGACTCAGAAGAAGACGAATTGGGATTGGATGAGTTTTGTACTCCAAGCTTCAGTACCACCAACCCGATCAAGAACATACTGGATGATAATATTTTATTTATGTTTTTGCTTTCACTCTTATTGTAGCCTTCAACAAGAAGTTTTAAGATTAATAAACATTTTGGATTAGTTGACTTCGTATTTTGTTTGGTTCTTATCGTTCTTAATATCACGTTGTTAATTGATGGGAGGGCCTACACCTTATGTATGCCTTGCCTTCATATCATATAATCAACTACAAATTTGAAGAAGCCTTGTAACCAAGTTTAATACAAGGTTTCCGCACATTGCTTTCTTGACGCCAAGAAACTGTCACCTATATAATTATTGCCTGCAAGAAATTATCTTCGGTGCTTAATTAGTCAAACTAATTAAGCAGGTTTCAATTCGTTTTAAGTGTTTTCTATTCCACTTTTTTGCATTGTCTCTTGTACATAAAACGTGAATTATTACCATTTTATGAATTTATGAATGATTCTCATGATAACTAAACATTATCCTTTTTAGAATGTTTTTTTGGTTTAAACGCCGACAACATGGCGGTATAAATTAGATGAAAACTCCTCCAACATCTTTAGTCTGCTCAGTCTGAAATTTCGTCAATTACAATATTGCAACAATCTGTTTTTCAAGATCTTGGTGTTTCAAATTTCAATCACATTCAAACTGGGTCCCAAAAAAGGAATATAGTTTAAGACAAGTCAAGGACAATGTGCCCCTAATTACTGCACAGTGGACGCAAGGATTGAATTAGCATTATCTTATTAAATGCCCCTATCATGCCAAAAATGACATTATTTGCTTGTCAAAGTTTAAACATTAACCACCAATAACCATCAATTGCATTAATTCACACAAATCAATCAACTATGAATTTTGAATTACAAATGTGAAGTCAACAAACAATTTTATATTATATAAATACATGAAATGGAAAAGGAATAGAACAATCAACCATTTATTTGCTTTCAATGAAGAAAATAATTACTGCACAGTGGACGCAAGGATTGAATTAGCATTATCTTATTAAATGCCCCTATCATGCCAAAAATGACATTATTTGCTTGTCAAAGTTTAAACATTAACCACCAATAACCATCAATTGCATTAATTCACACAAATCAATCAACTATGAATTTTGAATTACAAATGTGAAGTCAACAAACAATTTTATATTATATAAATACATGAAATGGAAAAGGAATAGAACAATCAACCATTTATTTGCTTTCAATGAAGAAAATAGTTTATGGGATATCACTCATAAATTTAAGGACATTTTTATAAAGTCATTTATTTTTTTAATTGCAAATAAAAATCATGGTCATTCCATGACAATCCGACAATTAAAGATATTTACTTGTTATTGATATCTTCACAATGGTTGTAATTATGCTGTATCTGGACTACTAAATACATGAAATAACCATTCGATATTATTTTATGCAGGGAGACATCATCCTACTCAACTCGAGAATCATTTGCAAAAAAAAAAATGATTTTTTATGTGTTTCTCCATGTATTTACTTGATGAGAACTTTTTTCCTTTCTCATTGACACCAAGTTGTTTTTGCATACTCCGACAACTTTTACAATCAATTTTTGATAGCATTATAGTTTTGTTAGTTGCAAACGATAAACATTATGGTTTTGTTTAGTTGCAAACGATAAACAATCTCTTTTTCGATAATTCAATTTTGGGTTAACACAATCCGTGCATCGCACGGGGGGAATCACTAGTTATATCTAATGTAGCTATTATATGAATTATTTCCACAGGTTGATTATTAGGTAAGAACTGAACTTGATTTTCATATTTTTTTCTGAAATTTTTCATCTTTTCTTCTATAAGGTTTGGTTATTCTTATTCCCCATGCTTCATGTTTACAAGAGATAGTTAATATAATGGCCTTTTCTATTAAATGTATCGGATAATATTTTCCTAAAAAATCCATCCTAGTATTATATCACAAGATGGTTCATTGTATTGGTTTAATTCTTCAATTAAAAGTTTATATTCACCTATCTGTATTCTTATATTTTTAGCTTCTAATTCTATTATATGTATTTCTCTTCCTGCACTTTCCATTCTTAACATCTGGTTTTTCTTTTTCCACAATTCTGGTGGTAAAACATTATATTTCGCTATAGTTAAATTAGCTCCTGTATCTATAAGGGCATGGTACTTTCTAGATCTATATTTTTTATAATTAAATTTTACCCGTTGATGAATGGTTATATAATGGCGGTCCTTATGAACTAATTGTTCTACACTTCTTACTTGGTGTAGCTTGTTACATGGGTCGTGAGTGGGAACTTAGTTTTCGTCTGGGTATGCGCCCTTGGATTGCTGTTGCATATTCAGCTCCTGTTGCAGCTGCTACTGCTGTTTTCTTGATCTATCCAATTGGTCAAGGAAGCTTTTCTGATGGTATGCCTCTAGGAATTTCTGGTACTTTCAACTTTATGATTGTATTTCAGGCTGAGCACAATATTCTTATGCATCCATTTCACATGTTAGGCGTAGCTGGTGTATTCGGCGGCTCCCTATTCAGTGCTATGCACGGTTCCTTTTGATGAATGCATGAAAGAGCACTTCAAGTAATGAATATTAGTTGGATTTCAAAACGAAAAAACACCCTTTCTATCCAAATTCAAAAATCTCAAATATTTCCAAAAAAAATTCTTGAATTTTTTCCGTTTTTTTTTTAAGAAAGCATTCATTCATTTTTCTTTTTAAAATACTTCAATTGGTACGCGCATCTTAACTTTGGAATTATTAAAGTTTGATGATCTATATTTATTATTATTCTTTCTTCCTGTATCCTATATGGTCTTATTGCTTGTAAGAAATCTTTTTCTAAGACCATTTTATATTCATTTCTAGTATTTTCTTCTACCCATAATTTTATATCCATTATATCTCTTTTATTAAATCTTATAATTGTATTTGTTTTGATTTCTTCTCCTATTATTTCTAAATTATTCTCTGTATAATCCTCTTCAATATAGCTTTTATCTATATCTTGGTCAATTAAAGTTATTATTTCTTCCCATATTGCATCCTTTTTTATTTCTAATTTAATATAACTTTTTTCTTGATTTGTTCAATCTAAATGCTGAGTTCTTGGTCTTATCTGTGCTAGATTTGAATTAATTGGTATTTCTGCTAAAAAATTCCTTTCATACTCATCTCTTTGAATTCCTGATCTAATTAATCCTCTTCTTGTTTCAGGTCTTCCTATAATTCTACTTGGGGTACTTGGAGTATTAATGTCCAGATTAAAAGATGGTGTATTAATTCTCAACATTCTTTGTCCCATATTATCATTAGTCTGTATTCTTCTAGGAATGGTTATTTGGTTAAAATTAACAGTTCTATCCAATTCTATTTGTAATTGTTCAGATATCGTTATATTTGTAGGGTCTAAAGGTATTTCTTTTAATATTGGCATAAAATATTTATCTATAGTTATTCTTCCCTGTGATCTATTATATATTTTATTTTCATTTGTAAAAACTAGTCCTACCATAGCAGTTATGCTTATTGTTCTAGCTCCTTCTAACATTTTTATTCCACCTAATTTATGATAAATAATTATGAATTTATTCATGTGTTCATCTGCTCTAGATATGGCAAAATTTGTATTTACTGTAAATTTTAAATTTTGGTATATTAAATTTCCTGTTAATATCCCTAATACACTATCTTGCACACTACTGACAATTCTTCCATCTGTTATTAACAATTCTATGGGAGAGTGAGAGTTAATTCCTTCTTTAAAATAAGCTTTTACAAGTAATTGTACTCCAGCTATGTAAATTTCTGTAACTTCATCTTTAAATGGTAATTTAGATATTTCATCTTCAATTAATGCTTTACTTACTAAAGGTATTCTTAAAACTCCTTTTGTTAAAGTTGATTCTATAGAGTGCTTCTTTTCCAATACTACACAAGCACTTTTTTCATTTTTCTTATGTTTTAATATTTTACTTACCTTATGCATAAAACCTTGTTTATTTAATTCTTCTGATTTCATGTCTAATTTTATTCCTTTAATTTTATTATACTGTTTTTCATTAAAAGTAATTCTCTTTTCACATATTCCTTCTTTACTATTCCTATATTCCTCATATTCTTCATAGTCTTCATATTCATTATTACTTGTACTTGGTTCTCCATCATTATTTCTTACTTTCATCATGTAGAGTTTATAATTTTCTTCTTCTTCCAATGACGAATATTCATCATCATCATCATCATCAGATTCTTCCATATATTTTAACTTATAAATTTCTATTTCTGGATTTTCTATATCACTATATACTGGTTCTTCAAATTCTAAAGGTTTTAATTCATGTTCAAAAGCCTTTTCTAATATCTTCATTGCCTTCTTATCTCTAGGTTCCGGGCAGTTAATACTTATATGTCCAATTTTTCCACAATTGTAACATTTACATTTTTTTGGGTTTTTTACTATAATTGATTTTTTTCCTTCCTTTCTTAAAATCTTTTCGGGGCTTAAATTTTCTATAAAACTTTTCTTTTGGATATCTTCTAAATTTATATCTATATTTAATTTTTCTCTTCTTCCCATAGTATCTAGATATGGTATAATATTCTTTAATTATGGGGTATTAAACATTTTATTATAATCATCATTTATAGTATCTAAAATTAAATGTGGTAATTTTCTATAAAATAATTCTAAATAGAATTTTTGATTTTCATATTTTTCTATTCTAGCCTCATAATAATATATTTTAAATTCACATATATATTGTTCTAAATATTTTGGTTCTGATGAACAAATTTCTATATCATATAATCTTCTTATATGAAAGGACAAGAAGTAATAAATAAGAATTTATGGGTAATATATGAAAGAATAGAAAAATTTGACATAGAACGAGAAAGACAAAGAAATGGTATAATAATCACAGAAAGAACAGAAGATAATACAGAACTAGATTATAAAGAAAGTAGTAGAATAGCTGAAATCACATGTAATATGGGATCTGAAATGGATTATCTAGTAGAAATGATTAAACCAAAAAAGCAACAAAAAGTAAATAAAGAAAATAATGGTGTTATTATTAATATGATGAATGCTTTGGAAATAGAAAATTTAAATTCAGACGAAATAGAAGAAATCATGGGAAAAGAAGAAGAAAATTTAGAAGACATAAGAAAAGAATTTGCAAATGTTACAAAAATAGGAAATATAGATGAAATAAGACAAATAAACATGGAAGTAGAAACAGATTATAGAAATTCTGATAAAAGGCCAAAAAATGAAGATATAACAAGTACTTCAAGAAATGAAGAAGGACATACAATAGAAGGAAAATTAGAAAGTGAATTATATCATAAAGAACCTTTATTTATTAAGGATGAAAAAGAAATGCTTTTTGAAACAAATTTTAAAACACCAAATAAATCAGGTTATACACCGACACCTATAGAACAATATGAAACAAGAAATATATCAAATACAAGAATATGGTTAGATTTAGATTGTAATTTAGATAATGAAAAAAGATTAGAGGAATGGAGTAAGTCACAACTAATAGCTTTAATAGGAAGACAAATAGATATTAATTTTGCTAGTATGATAGTAGAAGCAAGCTTTGTAGGAAATGTACAAAGTTGGTGGAAAGGAAAAACTCATGAATTTAGAAGTAATGTAAGAAGAGTGGATCCAGGAAGTTATAATAATAGAAAGGAATTTTATGCTTTTTTGATAAGAAATTATGAATCAGTACTAAGAAATGAATTTTTAGGAAGAAGTGCAGAATTAGGAGAACAAACAAAAATAAAGAATGCTATAAGAAGATTATATAATATAGAAATTTGTTCATTAGAACCAAAATATTTAGAACAATATATATGTGAATTTAAAAAATATTATTATGAGGCTAGAATAGAAAAATATGAAAATCAAAAATTCTATTTAGAATTATTTTATAGAACCACATTTAATTTCAGATACTATAAATGATGATTATAATAAAATATTTAATACCCCAGAATTAAAGAATATTATACCATATCTAGATACTATGGGAAGAAGAGAAAATTATCTAAGAGAATATTTATCTGATAAATGTAAAGAAGCTTGGAGAAATATAAAATATTATAAGACAAACAAATTATTATTAAAATGTGGAGAATTAACAATACCTCATAAATGGGGATGTAAGATGGAAAAATCTAAAAGAAAGAAGAAGAGAAAAACTAAATATAGATATAAATTTAAAAGATATCCAAAAGAAAAGTTTTATAGAAAATTTAAGCTCCGAAAATATTTTAAGAAAGGAAGGAAAAAAATCAATTATAGTAAAAAACCCAAAAAAATGTAAATGTTACAATTGTGGAAAAATTGGACATATAAGTATTAACTGCTCGGAACCTAGAGATAAGAAGGCAATGAAGATATTAAAAAAGGCTTTTGAACATGAATTAAAACCTTTAGAATTTGAAGAACCAGTATATAGTAATATAGAAAATTTAGAAATAGAAATTTATAAGTTAAAATATATGGAAGAATATGATGATGATGATGATGATGATGATGATGATGAATATTCGTCACTGGAAAAAGAAGAAAATTATAAACTCTACATGATGAAAGTAAGAAATAATGATGGAGAACCAAGTACAAGTAATAATGAATATGAAGACTATGAAGAATATGAGGAATATAGGAATAGTAAAGAAGGAATATGTGAAAAGAGAATTAATTTTAATGAAAAACAGTATAATAAAATTAAAGGAATAAAATTAGACATGAAACCAGAAGAATTAAATAAACAAGGTTTTATGCATAAGGTAAGTAAAATATTAAAACATAAGAAAAATATATCTTGTTCTTCTATTTGGTCCAATTTTCTTAACATATTTATTTGGGGCTTATCATATATTGGTTCTATTCTATTTTCTATTCCTAATGCTTTCATTATTTGTTTTATATTGGCTTTTATATATGCTAGTTCGGTTGTATTATTGACAACTTCCTTTCTTAAATCATATAATTTTTTTTCTAAAGGTTTTGTTAATTCTAATAGTCTGTCCTGCTTATATATTTGTTGTTCCTGGTCAATAATTTGTCTTGTTTCTTCGGGTAATTTTTGTAATAATTCATCTAAAGTATAAACCTGTAATAGGTCCTTTATATTTTTATTAACATAACATCCTAATTGTTTCATTAAAAACATATTAGTCCAATTAATTTGATTAAAAGTATAATCTCCATCTCCTCCTATTATAAAAGGTGTGAGTATACAATCAATCTCTTGTTCATTATTACTAAAAGACATAAAAGATTGTTAAGGTAATTTATGAGATTCTATTCCATATATTCTTGGTTCTATTACTTTTAGTATATTCATAATGAAAACTAAAGCACAACAGATATTAAATAACACCAGTTAAGGCAGCCAGCAAATTTATAACAATAATAAGGGTTTTGGGATTAAGGATTCATATTATTTTAATCCTCCAGCTCTGATACCATAATTGACAGACTGGGTATAAGTTCAATAAGAGAAACCCCAGGGGTGACCAAAGATGATCCGGGTCATGGAAGGATTCCTGTCCTCTTTCATATAGGAATTATATTACAGTATCTCTCATAAGAGAGTCCAACCTTCCTCCTTCAGACCATCTCAGCACAGCCTTCCTTCGTTTCCTATTGGAGGCGTAACTGAGTTTTCTCTTAAGAACTTATAACCAGTTATCCTTATAGGATCATAACTCTTGGATTAAATAATACTACTACCTTAATCCAATAAAAGTTTTAGTTACACATACCTAATAAAGCTATTCCACTGATTTTTGAAAATTATTCTGAAGGTTAAAATTTAAAAAGTGGGCAAGTAGGCACATACTAGAAATATAAGATTTTATTAAGAGAGTTTCAAATTACAATAAAGCTTGGCAGTTCAGAACCCCATCTACCTCTAATTTCTTAGATGGTTACATAGCTTTTTATACAGAGGAGGGCATCCACTTCTCTTTCTTTACATTCCAGAGACCACTTACTTAGTGGCTATTTTTCTATTAATAAGACAAAATTAACTACAGGACGAAAATAGCACCATTACTATTTACTATTCTTCATACTATTTACACTACTATTTGCTCATTACTACTCTTCCTCCGCGTATCCTCTTTTCTTTTTATAGCCTTTATTTCTAGTCATTCATATGTCTTCTTCTAGTCTTGTGGGACATCTTCATTAATTGAGTTTTCTGTTGGCAATTCCTGGTTGGTTTATCTGTCCTTCTTTATATGATACTCATATCCATTATAGGATCTTCAAAATCTTTCTTTTCTTTGAAAAAGAAAGAATTTATGGGCAAGATAAATAAGAATTTATTGTGTACGGAGTGATGCATGATGAATTATTGATGATTGATCAACAATGCTAAGCATTGTTGTCAAACTCGCGATTTAACTCTCCGATTTTACCGTTTTTACGGCTCTACCTAACCAAAACGTGTCACGAGTCACATAAATTTTTACTGGCTATAAACTCGGTAAAAACTCAAGAGTTTACATGCCGAATTTACCGTTTTTACGTTTCTACCTTACAGAATATTGTGTTAGCTTGCTATAAATCTCATGTTAATTATTTTTATTTGACCATATTCAATGAATTTATATATAAATTTCATAGAAATTTCTTTATTGAGTTAGATAGAGTATGAATGTAGATATATTTAATATCACCTATTTATATTTAAAATATATTCAAGTCAAATTATCATTATTTTTTGTATTTTTTATCTAATTATATACTAAAAACACGTATTTATTAACAAAGATAAACTCTTACGAGTTTATGATTCGAGTTTACGATCCGATTTTACATTCTTTTCACGAGTTTATTTAAACTCACGAGTTTGACAACTTTGATGCTAAATAATCTTCGCAGCTTTTTACAAGTGCAAGAATCCCATGAGGCGTTCGGGAATTTTTTATTTGTTTTAAATTTTTAAAAATCTGGCCGACATTAAAACGTTGACCTTTTTAGTATCAGTATTTTTTTTAGGTGGATAGGTAATGATACCTTTGTTGGAAAAGGTTTGAAAGATCGAGATATATGTACGATTTTACATGGTAAAAAATATCGCCTTTGATACTTAATATTGTGTTTAATAGCTAATTTATAAAATTCAGATATATGTATAATTAGGTTAATTATTTTAAAAAAATGTTTGTTGGTTTTCCAAAAATGCTATAATTAGCCCAGGATTAATTTAAACCTTTAATGTTTTTAGGAAATAAAGTGGATTGAAATTTCACATTTAATACCAAAATAAATTTTAAGGGAAATTAATTACATGTCCCATGGATATAATTTAATTAAAACGAGGTCCCGCAAAATCCCATAATTAAAGTGAGGTGCTTGGCCAGAAAGTTGAGATTGTTGTGCCAAAATTTGTTATCATTAGACAAAAATTGTTATCATTTGGTCAGGTTTTTGTAATAATATTATGAGCATCAATAACAACTTTTTAAACTCTTGGTCACTAACAATTTTTGACCTGACGATAACAATTTTTGATCAAACGATGACAACTTTTTAGCTAGAATTAGAGACTTCAGTTTAATGAAGGGATTTTGTAGGGCACCATCTTAATTAAGTTCCTTCTATGAGACATGTAATTAATTTTCACTAGAGTACTAGAGTATAACTATAATAGGTAGGATAGAAAAGAGTAAATATGGAGAAAGTGTAGCATTAACACATATCAAATTAAATTAGGAGCTCAGAGTTGGTTTGGTTTTCTCTCATTTTGGGTTTCATGTCAATAGAATATGGCGGACTCAGGTCACCAAAAAGTTCCACTGGACCGGCCCCCTGCTAAAGGGAAAAATGACAGGAAGAAAAAGAAAGTGGAAGACATCCCTCAAGCTATTATGGACGATTGCATGGAGGAAAACAATTGTGGAGAAGAGAAAGAAGCCAATGGTGATAGGAATGGGAAATGCAAAGAGGCAATTGAAGAAGTAACATCAGAGAAGACAAAGAAAATCCCCTCCTACTGCAAATCACTAATGGTGTTTAATGGAGTTGCTCAAGGAGACTATCCAATGGAAGAAGATGATATGTTCCACGCAGAAAAAGAAATATAGTGGAAGCTACCGGAAATTTCAGAAGAAATAAAGAAACTCATGGAAGTATACCCATCGGTCCTAATAACTCAAGAGGAGTTTAATGAATGGTGTGAGCCTTGGAATTATTCCCTGATCATGACAGTACTAGGCAGAAGATTCAACCTTTATGTGCTAAAGGATCATTTGAGGAAGTGTGGACAAGTTTGAGAGAAAAATAATGTATTTTTCATATCATATTGAGTTACATATGTGCCTATTTATAGGCAATGAGGAAGACAATGAAATAAATTCTAATTAAGCCTAATAATAACTAATTAATTCTAATAATAACTATACAATCAAAGCAGAATATTTACAATTATTACACAATATTCCCACACTCCCCCTCAAGTTGGATCATAGATATTGATCATGTTTAACTTGCTTATACAACTCTGAAAGGCAGGTTTAAGTAATGCTTTTGTTAACACATCCGCAGCTTGGAGGTTTGTCATTAGATAAGTTAGGCATATGACTCCTTCTTCAACTTTTTCTCTGATGAAGTGTCGATCTATCTCCATGTGTTTCGATCTTTCATACTAAATAGGATTCAAGGCCATGCTTATAGCGGCCTTATTGTCACAATAGAGTTTTAATGGCAATTCCACTCTGACTTGTATCTCATTAAGAACTCGCCTCAGCCACAGCTCCTCCATTATACCTTGAGCCAATGCCCTTAATTTAGCTTCAGCACTGCTCTTAGACACCACCCTCTGTTTCTGACTCTTCCAAGTAACTAGATTCCCCCACACAAAGGAGCAATAACCAGAGGTCGATCTTCGATCAGGATGTGTTCCTCCCCAATCTGCATCTGTATATACTTCAATCGTCCTTTGTTCTTGTTTCCGGAAGAATAATCCTCTCCTAGGGGTGCCTTTCAGATACCTCAGAATTCTGAAAGCTGCATCCATATGTTTCTTCTTTGGCTCACTCATGCATTGGCTGGCCACACTTACTGCAAAGGCTATATCAGATATTGTATGGGAAAGATAAATTAATTTCCCAACAAGTCTTTGATATCTTTCTTTGTCCACCGCCTCTTCTTCCTCATCAATTACTTTCTCCTCGTCATCTTCAGTCTCATAATCAAGGTTGTCCTCTTCTGAATCTCCACTTCCATCCTTCTTAGGCTTCTTCTTCCTCTTTTTAGGAGGTAGGATAGGAGTTGGTTTAGGACTACACCACAACATGCCTGTCTCTTCAAGAAAATCAAGTACATACTTCCTTTGAGATGCATAGATGCCTCTTTTTGATCTGGCAACTTCCATCCCAAGAAAGTACTTCAATTCTCCTAGATCCTTGACTTCAAATTCCTTTCCAAGTGCAACCTTTATCCTTGACATTTCATCAATATGGTCTTCTGTAAGGATGATATCATCAACATACACAATGAGGATGTATTTTCTTCCTCCGTCTGTTTTGACAAACATCGTATGATATGATAATCCTTGTTTGTAGCCTTCAGATTTCAGGACTTTTGAGAACCTGTCAAACCATGCCCTAGGAGATTGTTTCAGGCCATAAAGAGATTTATTCAGTTTGCATACTCTATCATCTCTTCCCCTCTCAAAACCAGGAGGTAGAGTCATGTAGACCTCTTCTTTAAGCTCTCCATTCAGAAAAGCATTCTTGATGTCCAACTGATAAAGTGGCCACTCTAGGTTGGCTGCTACAGGTAATAGAACTCGGATGGTGTTTAGTTTTGCCACTGGTGCAAATGTCTCCTGATAGTCTAGACCATATGTCTGAGTGAAACCTCTTGCTACCAGCCGTGCTTTTAACTTGTTAAGAATACCATCAGCCATGTATTTAGGGGTGAACACCCACTTGCAGCTAACAAGTTTCTTGCCTCTCGGTTTTTCAACAACATCCCACGTTCCATTCTTCTCTAAAGCTCTCATCTCCTTCATAACTGCGGATCTCCATTCTAGTATCTCTAGTGCCTCCTGAATGTTCTTGGGAATGCACACTTTATCCAGACTGGTGACAAAGGCCCGATAGTTGGAGGAAAGAGCCTTATAAGACACATACTTCTGGATTTGATGTAAAGTGCACGATCGAGGCTGTTTCCTGTTAGCAATAGGTAAATCAAGGTCATTATGTTCAACCTGTTCAGGAACATGAGATACCTCTAGATCAATCCCTTCAGGAGCCACCATTGGTTCTGCCTCCTCTGGTTCTCTAGGAGCTATCATTGGTTCTGGTTGCTTGGATGCTTCAGATGCAAGGTTCCATCCTTCCTTAACCTTATGCCTTCGTAAGTACACCAACATATCTTTGTCTGGTTGCTTTTCTACATCTCCCCCTGCATTTAAACTTTCTTTTGTGATTGGCACAAGAGACGGTTGGTTTAGGGGTGAAGATGGTTCTGTCTGTGGTGGCTCTGGCTATAGTGGAAGAGGTTCTGTTTGAGGTGGTGGTGCTGGTGTGGTCCATGGTTCAAGTATAACACTTTCTTGGCTAGATTCAGGCACGAAAGTCTGAGATTCACTCATTCTCTCCCCCTGAATTGAAGACTTGGGATAGAAAGGAGTATCTTCATGAAAGTTAACATCAAAACTAACAAAGAGGTGTTTAGAGACATGATCAAAACATTTGTACCCCTTTTGAGTAGAAGAGTACCCGAGGAATATACACTTCACTGCACGGGGATCAAGCTTGTTATTTGGATAGGTATGAACAAACACAGAACATCCAAACACACGAAAGGGAATGTTATTTTCAAGGTGAGTAGTAGGGAAGACACTTTGTAACTTTTTAACAGGAGTTTCAAAGGATATGACCCTATTTGGCATTCGATTGATGAGGTGGACTACAGTTAAAACGGCATCTCCCCAATAGAACTTTGGTACATTACAAGTAAGCATAAGGGCCCTAGTGACTTCCAAAATGTGCCTATTTTTCCTTTTGGCAATCCCATTTTGTTAAGGGTTGTGGACACACGAGCTTCTATGGATAATTGACTTATCGGCCATTTGCGGTCATTACCGTAAGCGTACGGGTCTTCAAATAAAAGAAAATAGCATAGAAAAAAGTGTCGTTCCACAAGGATTGAGATTTGAACAAGTTAATTAATATTAATTGGGCAATTAATTAGAAATGAGTAGGTAATGATGGGAAATTGAAATTTAAGAGAAATAGTTTGCAAGAAGTTATAATATCTATATGAAAATAATAAACACACAAACACACTTATTTACAATAATGAGAATCTAAGGTCACTTATCCCCATTTTACCTCATGAACTAAATAAAACCTTCCCTTTTAGCATCCTAATGAATTAATGTATGAGCCCAAAGGTTCAATACATTTGAAAAAGCTTTCTCAAGTCAAAATAAAATTTATGCTTGCATTAATTTCACAATCTCTTGCCACCATTAATGCAAGCCCTTTTTCTCAACCACCCTCATAATGACAATGTAAGGTTAGTAACTATATCTCTATGTTACCAACTAACCATCCATTTAAAATCATAAATTTCAAGCCCAACATGATCCCATCCAAGTTCTAAAACAAAATACACTTTCTCAAGCCATATTTCATTTAACCAAAGCAAGTGGTGATCAAGCACTTGTAAAATAAAGAGCAAGATGGAAATCCATACATGTAAACTCATTAATAGCATTAAAGGAAAGGAAATACAAAGTTCAATCCATAAAAATGGTTCAAAGTAACCCTAGAAAATGTTTTAGTTACACATAAATGTTTCTAAGCTGAAAATAAAAACTGAAATGGAGTTCATAGTACACAAGAAGAGAAGAAGAAGGAAGAAGAAAGGAAACCAAGATGTAAGAATCTTCAGTCTCTCCGAGCTCCTCTAAGTTTCCAAGCACTTCCCAAGCTCTCTCTTGCAACTTCAAGACTCCCAAAATCGTGCCCAAGTGTGTTCTACCCCTCTTTTTCTTGAACCCTAGGTTTTTATCACATTTCAGTTCGCAGTGTCTTATCAAAACGAGCAGCAGAATGGCTTACTCACCGTGACCTCGCCGTGGTGAAGTCACTGCGAGAAAACGAGGTTTAGGGCAGAATTGACATCCCTTCTCAGTGGCGAGCTCACAGCGAACTAAGCAGCTTTCTGGTCCTTTGATTTCTTTCACTGCTCTTCTCTTCTGTTCCCTGATTGTTTTGGTTCTTTTTTAGTTTCTTTCACTTGTCCGACTCTTCCTATCAAAGAAAGAAAGAGGGTTGATTAGTTCTACAACTAACTCATATATACATATTCATTAAGCTCAAAATTTCACACATGTAAGCTTTCTTCTTTGTTAAGGCTTTCTATGAGTTTTTATGTTCATTTCAAAACTTCACTTTCAAAAATATATACAAAAGTGGGGAAAAATGTGATGAAATGTGTGAAATTTAGGAGCTTATCAATAATACCATGTGTTTGGAGGAATTCACTCAAGGTACGGTTAAAATACTCAGTACCATTATTAGAGTGTAAAACTTTGATACTTGTATTGTATTGATTTTTTATCATGGTGAAGAACTGTATAAAAGCAGATGGTGCCTTAGACTTATCTTTTAAGAGGTAAACCCAACAAACACGGGTATGGTCATCTATGAATGTAATGAACCCTCTTGATTTGGTACGGTTTGGGTTTCATGAAGGTCCCCATAAGTCACTGTGAATGGTAGTGAAAGGCTCGGTGGGTATATATGGAGCTCAAGGATATGATGATCGGTGGTGTTTGGCAAATTCACAGACTTCACACTTCATATTCAAGTTAGGGTTGGAACAAAGATCTGGAAACATACGGGATAGATATTGGAAATTAGGATGACCTATTCTCTTATGCCATAACATAGTATCTTCATTTTTAGAGATAGATGTAGAAGTGCATACCCTTGTAATGGGTTGATGACTTACGCTGGCATCGTTAAGAAAGTAGAGTCCCTCACATTCTTTAGCACAACCAATCAACATCCCCGATGATAGATCCTGAAACACACAGTGAGTAGACAGAAAATTAACAGAACAATTAGATTGCTTCGTCAATTGACTAACAGATAATAAGTTGCACACTAATTTTGGCACATGAAAGACAGATTTTAGAGTGATATGCTCTGAAATCCGAATACTTCCTTTCCCAGCAACAGGAGCAAGTGAACCATCTGCAATTTTTACTTTTATGTTGCCCGCACACGGAGTGTAAGTGGTGAACAATTGGTGACTATCAGTCATGTGGTCAAAGGCTCCAGAATCCACAATCCACACATCCCGTGAGGTCTTTAGGGCTTGAAGAAAGTTACCTCGTTTTGCTAGGAATATTGAGGATACAATCTCCACAGCAACGTGAGTTTCAGTTGATGAGTGAATTACCTTCCTTGCTACCAATCTTAGGACATATGTGGCAGTAATGAGTAAAAGGCCTGAGAGTATCATCTTCATCATTTCTGAAACACCAACTGGGAAAACACCTCCAACATATACAAAGATCAGGCAACACAATACCTGACCAATAAAATTAGACCTAAAAAACTGTGCACCCAGACCGAGCACACTGCAGATCATTATGAATAGCAGCGATACGAGAAGAAGGCGAATTTTTGCAAATTCTACAGACTATACGGACACCGTGAACAGCGGACACAGTGAACGATGCATCATACGGACAGCGTGAACAGTGAACGCCGTATGGATACAGTGAACAACGCAACGAGTACGGATGAACAGTGCTGTACGGGGACGATGAACAGTACCACCGAAAAAGAAACCATCAAACGGGAAAAATAAGCACAAACCCTAAACGCTCTGATACCATGTGGACAAATTTGAGAGAAAAATAATGTATTTCTCATATCATATTGAGTTACATATGTTCTTATTTATAGGCAATGAGGAAGACAATGAAATAAATTCTAATTAAGCATAATAATAACTAATTAAGCCTAATAATAACTATACAATCAAAAACAGAATATTTACAATTATTACACAATATTCCCACAGGAAGTTATGGGGTTTTACAAACTTTGACCTCATCGATATCCCCAACAACTATTTTATTGTGAAGTTCACAGATCTTGACCAATGGAGATATCAATATAAGAAAGTTTTATGCGACAGCCCTTAGACGATCAAGCATCACTGCATTCTTATCCAAAGTTGGTCTCCCTATTTTGACCCAAATCAGAACCCTTTAGGCAGAGTTGCTACGTGGGTACTGATAACTCCCAGGAGTTCATGTAATTTTAGCATACTTTCCTTGATGTTTTGTTCTATCATTGATAAATTTTGGATACTCAAGATAGGAAAATGCTCATTTGATTTTTGGTTGCACATCATTGTTTATTTTTGTAGATTTTGATCATTTGATTTTGATCATTATGAATAGCAGCGATACGAGAAGAAGGCGAATTTTTGCAAATTCTACAGACTATACGGACACCGTGAACAGCGGACACAGTGAACGATGCATCATACGGACAGCGTGAACAGTGAACGCCGTATGGATACAGTGAACAACGCAACGAGTACGGATGAACAGTGCTGTACGGGGACGATGAACAGTACCACCGAAAAAGAAACCATCAAACGGGAAAAATAAGCACAAACCCTAAACGCTCTGATACCATGTGGACAAATTTGAGAGAAAAATAATGTATTTCTCATATCATATTGAGTTACATATGTTCTTATTTATAGGCAATGAGGAAGACAATGAAATAAATTCTAATTAAGCATAATAATAACTAATTAAGCCTAATAATAACTATACAATCAAAAACAGAATATTTACAATTATTACACAATATTCCCACAGGAAGTTATGGGGTTTTACAAACTTTGACCTCATCGATATCCCCAACAACTATTTTATTGTGAAGTTCACAGATCTTGACCAATGGAGATATCAATATAAGAAAGTTTTATGCGACAGCCCTTAGACGATCAAGCATCACTGCATTCTTATCCAAAGTTGGTCTCCCTATTTTGACCCAAATCAGAACCCTTTAGGCAGAGTTGCTACGTGGGTACTGATAACTCCCAGGAGTTCATGTAATTTTAGCATACTTTCCTTGATGTTTTGTTCTATCATTGATAAATTTTGGATACTCAAGATAGGAAAATGCTCATTTGATTTTTGGTTGCACATCATTGTTTATTTTTGTAGATTTTGATCATTTTTCAAGTTAGTTTCTTATTTTGTTTTATGTAACTTTTGTGGGAATATTTTGATACAATAACCAAGTGATTATAGCCCATCCACCAAGCTAACAAGTGAATAAAGCAAAGAGAAAACCAGAGCAAAAGACCAGAAAATAGGGACTTCACCGTGGCCTCGCCACGGCGAGCACCATTAATCTCTGCTATTGTTTTTGCTTGCTCGCCGTGAGCTCGCTGCGGCGAAGTCACAGCGAGCATCACTCATTTCTGGAAGCTTTTTGATAGCTCGCCGTGGGCTCGCCACGGTGAGGTCATGGCGAGCGGCCTGCGAAACTGCGCGTTTTGACAGCAAAAGGACGAGCTGAATGGAAATAAAAGCTAGGTTTTCGAGTCTAGCCGACATTCTTCGACTTTTGGGGAATTTTTGGGAGTGTTTTGCTTTGTTGGGGCTTGAAGCTTGGTGGGGATTTAGCTAGGGCTTGGAGCTTTGAAGAGATTTGGGCTTCTCATTTTGGTTTATTCTCTCCATCTTCATTCTTTTCTCTTGTTCTCTGTTTCTGAATGTATATATGTATGCTCCCATGGAGTTGTTGAACATGTGTAGCTAAATACTTTGATTCTAAGATTATGTCGAACTCTTGTATGTATTAACTCTTGATTCCTCCTCTTATGTTCTAATTAATGATATCTATGTGTTTGTTTTACTCTATTCCTAATGCTTCTAAGTGACTAATCACCATTTAGATGTTGGGTTCACTTGATTGATGCTTGAGAGGGCTAGATTGAGTGTAGAACTTGGGTAAAATAGTGCAAAAACCTGAAGTTTGCATGACGAATGGATGGTTTTGTTGGTAAGATAGAGATATACTTGCTAGCCTTGCATAGTCACATTAGGGTTAGAGCTTGATAATTGGGTTTTATTAATTTGTAGCAAGAGATTGTGCAATTAATAAGATCAAACACTTGTTCTTGACTTGAGAGAGCGTTTACAAGTACTCTGTGAACCCTATATTAGCACATGATTTCATTGAGAGCTTCTTTGAGGGGAGGTGAATTGAATTTTAAGAAGTACAAGGGGGATACATAATCTTAAGACCCATTTTATCCTGAAGTTAGAGAATCACTTGTATATAATTTTGTTTTCATTTAACATATGTTTATTTTCTTATTTAATTTTCAATCTCAACATTTGAATCACTCAAATTGGGCGAGAGTGTGACAATCATTGCTTGACCGGGTTTTGGACCAAATCCTCGTGGGAACGATACTTTACTTATCACTTTATTACTTGGCGCGACCCGTGCACTTGCGGTCGGAGCGAACAGGTGCGTATCCCATAAGTGCCTCTTCACTATTACAACAACTGATTTATGTCTCATTTAGGGGATAGAATTGGTAGAACACTTAAAGTTGACCTTAATACCCTAGCAGACTTTCATTATTTGACTTTTTCAAAGGTAGAAAGAGGGAAGTATGCAAGATTATGTGTGGAACTAAACTTACAAAAGCCACTGGTTCTGAAAGTCATCACCGCCGACCAAGTGTTTCAAGTAGAATATGAAAGCCTGGGAATGATATGCTTTGAGTATGGACGTTATGGCCATTGAAAAGATGCTTGTCCATGGAAAAGTTGCCCAAAAAACACAGATAACGAGCCTAGAACCTCAAGGTGAACTGTATTCAATCTAGTTAGCCTGCACGAAAGAAAGCCGACGACGGAGGACACCAAGTTTGGATCTTGGATGATAAACCCACGGGCTAATAAAGCTTATTCTTCTCAGAAAATGAAGTAGATTGAAGGCTAGAAAAGAGGAGCAGGGCCTGTCAAATCACAGCAAAAGGAGATGTCATTTGTACAAAAGATTAGATTTGTCGTCTTTAAAGATTTGGTAGAAGGTGAAGGAGAGGAAGAGACTTCTTCCTTAGGCAAATCACACATTACAGAGAAAGGTGAGGTAAACGAGATGGCCTTGGTTGTATCTAATAAGAGGAACACAAGGGTGATGAGTGGCAGCGACATGCTAGCTGTCAGAGGTAGTATGGAGATGGGAGAAAAGTCAAAACCTAGACTAGTCTATAAGCCAAAAGGGAAAGAGAACCTCAAGCCTTACAATGGGTCTGAAGAAAAAAATGGGCCGAACAAATCTATGGTAGTTTTACGTACTAATGAGAAGGATAACCAAGTGGGCCAGCTGAAAAAGAAAAATACAAAGAGTGGGCGGACCCACAATGTGGTCCAAGGCTATTAGATATAATGGGCTTAAAAAATAAACAAGATCAAACGGATGAAAAAGAAAAAAAAAAGACAAGGAGTAGAGGTTAGCAAATTACCACAACAAGATCAAAACACACCTGAAAGAGGCAATGAAGAATCTTCAGGTGTGGATCTTATTCTGATTTTCACGCCTAAACCACCCGACCCCCATGGATGACCAAGTGTCAGTGGTGGCAGAGACCCAAGAAGAACAAATAGGAAGACATGAGGAGCCAGCCTAAGGCAAGTAATCCCCGTTTAAATACTGTATTATTTTTAGTTGCTATGATTATATCATCGTGGAACTGTAGGGGGTAGGTAGCCGAGCCTTCCCTCAAACTATCAAGGGAATTGTGTCTCATTATAAGATTGATATCTTGTGCCTATTAGAATCGGGAATCAGTGGGGCTCAGGCAAATAAAGTTGTAAGGAAGTTAGGTTTTAGCAACTGGATTAGCGTGGAGGCAAATGGTTTTGCAGGAGGTATTTGGATTATGTGGAACAATGCCAATTTCGATATCTCTTACATTACTTTGAATCCCCAAATCCTCCACTGTGTTGTTAAAAACCTGCACGTAAACGAATCTTTCTGCATATCAGTAGTTTATGGAGAATCGAATAATAAGAAGAAAGAGATTCTTTGGGAAGCTATTCAATGTATTATAGAGTCCTATAACCAACCCTGGTTGATTCTTGGTGATTTTAATACCTGCTTGTCCTCAGCAGACAAAGAGGGGGAGTTGATCCAAATAGTGACAATATGAGAATATTCAATGAATGCATCTAGAATGCAGGCCTTATTGAGACTAGAATGAAGGGGGCATGTTTACATGGGAGAGAACCAGATTGAAGGAGCAGCTAGATTGGGTATTTCATAATGTCCTGTGGGAAGAAAAATTTCCTAACTGCATAAGGTCCCATGAGCTCAAGTACAAGTCGGACCATGGGATTATGGTGGTGAATTCTTGGTCACCCACCCAAAAATAGTCAAACCCAAAGAGATTCTCCTATCAGGCAGAGTGGGCCTTGAAGGGGATTTTAAAAGTTTCGTACGTGAATCTTAGGAAGGAAAAGACTGGAGGGAGGGCTTATCATCCTTCCAAAAGGTTGCACGTGAATGGAACAAAAATAAGGTGGGAAATTTCTCAGCTAGAAAGAAAAAGCTTATTAGGCTTGAAGGAATTAATAAACAAAGGATCTCTCATGATCATTAATGCCTTGTATGATTAGAAGAAAAGATTTGGGAGGAATACCATAAACTTGAAGCCCAAGAGGAATTGGTGTGGTACCAAAGTCACAGTGTAAGTAGGTCAAGTGGGGGGATCGAAATACGAGCTTTTTCCATGCTTCCACAGTTCTTAAAAGATTAAGACAGAAAATTCTAGCGCTGATGGGGGCAGACAGAAATTGGATTGATGACAACCAAGTCCTAAAGAAAGTGGCCAGATCATATTATGTAGATCTATATAGCCAGGACTCATGCCTTCATGATACAAGAGGATGGTGTGCAAATTTTCCCAATCTCACAATGGAGGAAGTAGATGGTATTTCCAGAATGGTTGATATAATTGAGACAAAAAATGACACTTTTGAAATGGGCGCCTTTAAAGCTCCAGGCCTAGATGGAATGCAAGCTCATTTTTTCCAAAACCAATGGGTATTATTGGTAACAAAGTATGTGAGATAGTTGAAGAATACTTCAGAAATCCTATTAGCCTGGGAGAGATTAATAAGACAAGAATGGTACTCATTCCAAAAGTAGATCACCCTACATCTTTTAAGGAATTAAGGCCTATTTCCCTATGTAACGTGAGCTTTAAGATAGTCACAAAGGTCCTAGCTAACAGGTTGAGGGCTGTGATGGACAAGCTTATAAGCAAAGAACAATGCAGCTTTATCTCCAATCGCTCTAGTTGTGACAATATCATTGTGGTATAGAAGGCGATCCATTCAATGCGTAAGAAAAAATGGAAAAAGGCTATGTTGCAATAAAGGTTGATATGGAGAAGGCATATGACCGCCTAAACTGGAGCTTTATCAAAGACACTCTCTTATGCTTGAAACTTGAAGGGAAGATTGTTGACCTCATAATGGCCAGCATCACGATGGCCATAATGTTTGTTCTATGGAATGGAGAAGAAGGACGAGAGTTTAGCCCTTCTAGAGGAATCCGCCAAGGAGATACTCTCAGCCCGTATGTATTTGTTTTATGCATGGAGAGGCTTAGTCATCTTATTCAGAAGGAATATGCTGCAAAGAGATGGAGACCGTTGAGATTCGAGAAGAAAGGACCTCATATATCCCATTTATTTTTTTCTAATGACCTCATCCTAATCTCTGAAGCATCAGTAGACCAAATGATTGAACCTAAAAATGTGATGGCAAGTTTTTGTGCAGTGTCAGAACACAAAGTGAATCTGGAGAAATCCAAAATGTTCTGCTCAAGGAATATTCACTTTAGTAAAGCAATGGAGTTAAGCTAGGTTTTGGGGATAGGTCTCACCGCGGATTTGGGAAAATATTTGGGAGTGCCTGACTTTTCGGCCTTTTTCGGTCATTTCTGTAAGCATACGGGTCGTCAAATTTAAAATGTAGTATAGGAAAAAGTGTCGTTCCGCAAGGATTGAGATTTGAGCAAGTTAACTAGTACTATTCGCGTAATTAATTAGAAGTGAGTAAGAAATGATTTAAGATTAATTTTAAAACTAAGGATTAATTGCAAAATGTCATAAAGTAGTGAGATGGGTCGAAAACGCACTTGTCAAGATAAATAAAAGCCTAGGGATACTTATCCCCATTTCACTTTATGAACTAATAAATTCCTTCCTTTTTAGCAAGCTAAATGAATCAATGTGTGTGCCCAAGGTTCAAATTCATTTGAAGAAGCTTTCTCAAGTCAAAATCAAATTTCTACTTGCATTAATTGCACAATCTCTTGTCACAATTAATACAAGTCATAAATGCCAACCAACCTCCTATAGACAATGTTAGGTTAGTAATTATATCTCTACATTACCAACTAACCATCCATTTAAAACCATAAACTTCAAGCCTAACATACTTTCATCTAAGTTCTAAAACAAAATACTCTTTCTCAAGAAATACTTCATTTAACAAAGCAAGTGATGATCAAGCACTTGGAGAATAAAAGCAAGATGAAAATACACACATATACATTCATTCATTGCATCAAAGAAAGAAAATACAAAGTTCAATCCATGAAATGGTTCAAAGTAACCCTAGAAAAGGAATTTAGCTACACATAAATGTATCTAAACCTAAAACAAAAACTAAAATGGAGTTCATAGTACAAGAGAAGAGAAGAAGAAAGAAGAAGGGAAACCGAGATGTAAGAATCTTCAATCTCTCCAGGCTTCTCCAAGTTTCCAAGCACTTCCCAAGCTCTCTCTTGCAACTCTTAGCTCCCAAAATGCTCCAAAAATATGCCCTAATAGCGTTCTACCCGTCTTCCCTCGAAATCAATGCTTTTATCTCCTTTCAGTCAGCTTACTGTAAGTGAAATGCGCAGCTTCAGACATTTTCACCGTGACCTGCCGTGGCTAAGTCACGGCGAGAGAGTGTGGTATCTAGAGAGAACATCCCCTCGCCGTGGGATCGCCGCTGCGAGACCACGGTGAGATATACTTGTGTGAGGCAGAGTAGACCTTGTCTCGCCGTGACCTCGCCGCGGCTAAGTCACGGCGAGATCACTTTGCTCCTGGTCTCTTGTTTTTCTTCTCAATCATTTTTCATTTCCAGAGCTATTTGTGTTTCTTTGGCTTTCTCACTTTATCACCTCTTCCTATACGAGACGGAAAGAGGGTTGATGAGCTTTACAATTTAATAACACACACAAATCATTAAGCAAAGAATCATTAAGCTCTAAATTTCATGCATGTAAGCTTTCTTCTTTGTTAAGGTTTTCTCTTAATTTTTATGTCCATTTCAAAACTTCACTTTCAAAAATATATACACAAATGGGAAAAAAATGTGATGAAATGTGTGAAATTTAGGAGCTTATTAGTGCCCATAATCCATACTAGAGTGACGAAGGCCACATATCATCCTATTGTGCAGAAATCTATGAAAAAATTATCCTTGTAGAAGGGAAGATACCTAAACATTGTAGGCCGAGCGGTACTTATAAAAGCAATCTTAGCTGCTATGCTTACTTACCAGATGCTGTCGACAATGCTTCCTATTGGTATCATCTCGGAGCTAGAAAAAATAACCAAGAAATTTTTATGGTCTCAAGACATTAATGCAAGGAAGATGCATGCTATCTCATGGGACAAAGTACTTCTGAGTAAGCAAGATAGAGGATTGAGTTTTAAACAACTTCGTGCTCAAAACAAAGGCTTTTATGTTGAAACTTTGTTGGGGGTTTTTAACAAAGAACAATGCATTATGGGTTCAATGCTTAAAGGCAAAGTATATGTGTGGGGATCAAGAGGTCCCATAAGTTACAAAGAAGGCTTCATCATCAAGAACTAGGCAAGGGATCACATTTGTTTGGGATGTCTTTTTAGAAGGTATTGGGAAAAAATAAACAATGGACACAACACTAAATTTTGGTGGGAGAATTGGTCCTCCATGGATCGACCTCTCATCTCATATGTCCAAGATCCCACCAAAATCAATACTTTTGATAAAGTAATCGACCATGTGAGGTTGGATGGAACATGAAATGTAGATGGATGGAGAGGTGTTCTGCCTTCATGGGTTATTTCAAAGCTTGTGAAGACAACCCCCTACTAGCTCTCTTAATAACTATTTTATATGGAGACCAGCAAGTGATAAAGCCTTTTCAATAAAATCTGCCTACAAGTTTCTGGTAGGTGGAGGGGCAGGGAGTAAATCCTCTTGGTGGAAGGCTTTGTGGCAGTGGCAAGTACCTCAGAAAGTCAAATATTTTATGTGGCAAGTAGGCCATGAGAGATTGATTACCAACTCACTCAGAGATCAGAGAGGTCTTACAAACACTAACACATGTCCATTTCAATGCCCATGTGAGGCGAGTGTAATTCATGTTCTTAGAGACTGTCAAAGAGTGAGAGAGCTGTGGAAGATGATTTTAAAACCTAACCGTTTTTCTAGTTTTTTTATGGATCTTTGTAGGAATCAAGAAGTTCAAGTGGAGCCGAATTTTTGGGATTGGATGCTGGATACTATGGACTTCTAGATGTAGCTTTGTTTTTGAAAGGATAAGGAGTAACCCAAAGGAACTTGTACACAGATAGATGCCTTTACTTGCTCATGGAATCTACAACAAATGAGGAATTCAAACATCAGATTTCCATATTCCAAGTGAGAAAGAGGAGAGTTAGACACCACCCACAGGAGATACTGTTAGCATAGATGTAGACGGTTCAGTTAGAGACTCATCGCAAGTAGCTTGTGGAGGGTCATGGGGAACAGTGCAGGTGCCTAGATAATGGGATTCCAGAAATTCATAGGTGGGTGCTCAGTTGTCGAGGTGGAGCTCATAGCAATCCGAACTAGACTAGAGGTTGGGAAACATATGGGTTTGCCAAAGATCCAGCTATTTTCATATTCTATAGATGCCATCAATTTGCTCATGAAAGAAAGTGTGCCGGATCACCCTTTGAAGGAGCAGATTTTGGAAATAAGGGAACTTCTCGATGATAACTAGGAGGCGTCTCTGGTTCATACCAGCAAGGATATACTTTGTGCTACATCTTAGCTAAACATGGGTATAGAGACACTTTTCAAATAGTGTTAATCACGGAAGCTCCAGAAGGTTGTTTAGACTTTGTCAAGCAGGATAGACTCACGGCTTGTGCTGTTGGAACAAGGAGAGACAGATGTAGTAGTCCAGGCAAGTCCTAGATTTTATCCAACTTCGGCTTGTCCATGTAAACCAAAGAAAAGAAAAGAAAAGACTATATATAATAGTTAAGCTTTAAGTCATATATGTGGTTGGTAAAAAAAATGTCATATATGTGTGCTTCATGAATAACAGACTAATGTTTTTATATGTGTAAAAATATACATAGTCGTAAATCACATTTGAGGTGAGAAAAATTGAAAGGCTATGTCAAATGGTTTGAAGTTTACAAAGCTTGGATGAACTTTAATATGTAAAAAGTAGATTGACATAAAAATGTCTATGAAACACACAACGATTCCAGTAAAGTTGTTTAAAGTCTTCATTGGCATTGTATTTTGTTACAAAATGACCACATTATCTTTTTCTTAGAAAGGGGAGAAAAACATTATCTACTAGATGTGGTGGGAGAATTATTAGAAATGAATAATCTTAAAAAATTACTAATATATTTTGAGGTTTGGCCAAAAAAAAAAAACTAATATATTTTGAGGAATAATAACTTTAATTATACGAAATGATGACATAAGTTTAGGTTGAGATTACTAGTTTAGGGAAATAAGATGAAACAAATTATTTTTTAAAAGTTAGGTTTGTTGTTTAAATATTATTAGTGGCATTTTTTTGGTCAAAAATGTTATTAGTCACATGATGATCAATTACTGCTTCACTTTTAAGAAATAACAACTTTAATTATATGAAACGAAAAAAAAACTTAAGTACTAATAATTAGCATTAGGAAAAGTTCTTTTTAGATTTTTTTTTTCCAACAAGCTCTTTTAAGATTTTAAGTATTAGTGATTGTTGTCACTATCTATGTTTTGTTGCTGTTTCATATAATTATAGCTTTTATTTCTCATAAAGAAGTAGTTATTCATCTAAATAATACTCCTTCCCAATGATTCTATGATGGTCCATGTGGCAGCCGACGACTAAGGGAGTTTTTTCTTTGTTTATAAGGACTAGCCCAAATACTAAATAGGCCCATAGAGCAAAGTTTGGCCCAAACCAATTCATCCTTTCAAGTCAGCTCAAAGCCCAAATCAATAATTCTATTTTTATTGCCCTGATTACACTAACTTCCCATTGATTTTTTCGGCCGAAACTAACTTCCCACACTCTCCATATTTAATAGACTTTCTTATATTTGGTGGGTCATTAATTCAAATTTTAAATGATTTTCTACATATTTTATAAAATATTAATTTAATGCAATATTTCGGGAACGTAATTTTACATATCATATTTTAATTAAAATAGGATAGTTAAATCTAGATTAAGAAAAATAATAAGACTATTTGAAAACAAACAAACAATTTCCAGTTTATTAATATTATTATTATCTTTATTAGTTTTTATTTTTTTTATTAAAGAGAACAAGCACAAGAGAGGAAGACACAATGCATGTGAAGCGAAAAATTAAAAAAGAGAAATAGCATTTATGAAAAGAGATCGAAAAGAGGCATTGTCTTGGAGGAGTTTCATGGAGTCATCGAGAGATTTCTATAGCATATTTGTCTCTTTTCTTTGTTTCTTCGTTTAGTTTATTTGATCTCAACATGTTTAGATTTTATAAACTTGCGATTTTTCTTAGTATGAGTAGCTAAATCCTAGTCTATGGTTTACTTAGAACAATTATATGGATTGAATAGTATAATTTTCTTCTTTTTAGTCTGTTAATCTTCATCTTAAATATCTTCTAACTAAATGCCTGGTCAACATTTATTAGGTTAGCAGTAGATTGTTCTAGAGAAAATATACGTTATAAATCCCATATGAGGTCATATTAGTTAATAATCTTCAAACGATTAAATTGTTAACAGAGAATAGACTCATATGTTAATCTAATATCATTTATGAGTAGAAATTGTAAATGACAAAATGCACAAGAGGGGGGGGGGTGAATTGTGCTTTCCAAAAATTAAGCTTGAAATACAAATACACTCCTTTATACTGGTTCGGCCAAACATTGCCTACGTCTAGTTCTTCAACTCCTCGTTGGGTTCCACTAATCACAGGTTTTACAAACCAGGTTCACCTGTCAACCTTTACAAGACAGAGTTTTAGAAACCTCTAAACACTCCCCTTTACAAGTTGTAAGACTACAACCCTGTTCTAAAGTCCCAGACTTAAGAACAACCTCAAACAGTAGAGGATTTCAATAAATGAGTTTACTAAATGAACAGATTTTGTTAATCACTGAAGTACAAATGAACTCTCTAAGAGTAATAAAGCTTTGAGCTGAAAGTAGGTAAAGATAATGAATGAATGTTCACAGTTTTTGTTCGCTTCTTCATAAATGCTCAAGCTTTTGCTTGTATATGTCGTCTTTGTCTTCCTTGAGACTTTCAGCTTTGAGTCCGTTTGAATATTGTCGTTGGAAGCTCCTAGCCGTTGGCATTTAATGCTGATCTTAGTCATCTATCTTCTCTTACTTCATTTAATTCTTGCAGAAGATGAGCTATGAGAGATAGGTTGTGTTTACCAACTACCTGCAACATTGTACTTGTGTAGCAGTTTTTTCAGTAGCGCTAGCATCTCATGCTATCGCTAGCTTCATAGAGTGAGTCCTGCACTTAGCTTGTTAGCTAAACAAGTATTCATGTGAAGCACAGTAGATGTTATCGCTAGCAGGATTCATTATCTCAGTGTATACAGATAGTATATTAGCTATCAGAATGCTAAGTTATTTCAGCAAGTGATTTCATTATCGATAGCTAAACTTATTATCGCTAGCAGCTATGTTATTGATGGATTGTTATTAGCTCTACATAGCAACTTATCTGAATGTCTAAGTGTTCTACTTTTGCTAGCTATTTGTGATATCGCTAGAGTCTATATTAGCGCTAGTGTATTTCATTTGCTCAAACTTTGCTTCTTATTAATCATCTGCTATCGATAACTCTCTATGTTATCGCTAGTGATTTAAGTTGCAATTTCTTCTACCTGTTCCTTATGAGGTCTTAGCTATAGAGTCATTTTCTTTCAGTTTATTTGCCAAGACTTCATTAGCTAGTTTTATCCTTGTTTCTTCATTTACTAGCGATAGGCTTTTATTCTAGCGATAGATTATCTGTTATCTATAGGACTTGTCCAACGTTCAGATACCTTATACTTTTCATTAGTCATATACATTGATTCTTATATCAATTCTTTTCAGACTAAGTTATATGCTATATGTTCATTTTACTTATGTTATCTATAGTGTCCAGTCTTCATTAAAACTTAAGATTTCTAACATTCTCCCCCTTTTTGATGATGACAAAACATAAGTAATAAACAAACAAGTCAGATAAACTATGTTCAAAATATGTAAACAATTTAGCATTAATAAGAATTTGACAATGTAACTCCACACAAACGAAATACATCAGTTTTGGCCATATAAGATGCATATGCAGCATGATTTTCAAAAACTAATGCACCCTTATTGTTAAAATTGTCTCCGGAGGGATTGGACATGAATTCTTCATCAGGATAGTCAGAAATGGAGGAATCTGAGTAGAAGAATCTGTCTTGATGAAGTTTTTCCAGCTTGGCTAGCTTAGCCTTTTCTTTCTTAGCTCTTGCTTTCTCAGCCTTGGTTTGCTTGGGATTTTCAGCCTTGGCTTGCTCAGGATTTTCAGCCTTGACCTGCTCAGGATTTTCAGCAGGCTCAGTGATTGTCAGAGTTGAAGGTTCTTTAGCCTCGGGTACTTTAGCCTTGTAAGTATGAAATCTTCTTTTGTATTTCCATACCCTTTTTCCTCGAGCTATTTCCTTTCTCCTCCTTTCCTCTGCCCTTTCTGCAGCTACCTGAGCATCCCTCTCTATTCTTTCCCTCCTTCTTGCCTCAAAGGCTGCTTTCTTCTCAAGAGCCTCCTTATGCCTTCTCATAGCCTCTTCAAGGGCTTTCTTGTTAGCAGCCTCTTTCTCAACCCTTTTCTTTTCTTCTTTTGACATTCTGCGAGGGCGAGATGGGAATACTTTCTTGTCTTCCTTGGACAGATTGAGAACAGGCTTTTTAGGTGACACCTTTTTAGCTCTGGTAGCAGCCCCTCCTGCTTCCTTTATGGCTTTAGCAAAACCTTCTATAATCTCGGCACGAGCTTGCTCAATTTCTTGTGTCATCTTACGAGGAGCTGGCTTTTTGGGAGCTACCATCTTGATTCTCACAGCCTTTTCTTTGGGAGCCTCAGAAGTACGTTTAGGAAAGACTTTGAATGTTACTTCTTCCTTGGCTTTCCTCTTGCTCCTTTCCCTTTTCTTAGCCTCAAACACCAGCAGTTTCTTAATAGAGTCTTGAAGCTCATTCCCAGTGTTAGGCTTGGCTGCTGCAATTATCTCCATATTTTCTTCAGGAGGGATGACTGAGACAGGGATGGGCTCAGTATGCAAAACATTAGGAGGGATCCCATGCTTTTGAGCAATCTGAGCTGCCTTTGCAAAAATATCCTCTTCTGAATCTTGTGGAGGAGGAGTTACATGTTCCTCAGATGCCATGTAGCTTCTAGCTATCCCTCTGACAACTTCCTCAACTTCTTTAGCTATCATGGAGGCATCAATGTCCTTCTCCCCCTTTTTGTCATCATCATGGCAAGGGATAAGAGGTGGGTTAAGGGTGAGAGTGGTGAGAGGATTGGTAGTAGTGGTAGGGGTGGGAATGCTATCGTTAAGATGGGTGTTAGTAATAGGTTCTGGGTTGGGGAGAGTTGATGGAGAGGTATGAGGGATGGGAGAGGTAGGAATTTGTGTGTGGGTGTTAGAGCTAGGAGATGGGTGAGGGCTAGGAGATGATTGAGGTTCTGGAGGTGTGGGAACTTGAGTGGATTTTGGAGATGGTCTGGTAGAGTGAGGGCTATTGATAGGGGTGACTGGAGGGGTGGGGACTTTGTGCTGGGAGTTTGGAGAGAGGGTAGTGTGGAGAGGGAAATTAGGTGGACTGGGAGAAGAAGAAGGAGTAGAAGAGTGATTTGGGGAATGAAGAGGTGAGTGATGAGGAGATGATGATGTACCTTGAGAAATAATTGGCCTGGAGAGACTCAAGGATTCTTCCAAATTCTTCACCTGAGCCTGAAGCTCCTGAATAGGCTTCAGTAATTCTGCTTTCTGTGCTTCCAGAGAAAAACTGAACTCGGCAGAGAGCCTGAAAACTATTTCCTCAACTGCTTCCTTGGAGAGCATGGAAGCTTTTGTCGCAGCAAGAGAAGGAGGTGGGGTTCTTCTGGATTGAGCTTCTTCCTCTGTAGATTCAGGCTGAGCAGAAGAGGCAGAGGCATGAGAAGCTTGAGACTGAGAGCCAGAAGTCCTTCTAACTGAGCCAACTGGAATCCCCATCTTTTTCAGGGTGGAGGTGGTGACTTGTTTGCACTTCTTGTTTTCTCCTTCCCCTAAAGATTTGATTTTTGAATACTCTAGCATGCAGGATACCAGCTGAGGATAAGGTAGAGGAGCCTTTGCAGATTTGTCTGACAGAAATCTCAACATTTCCATAGATACCAGTTGTCCTGGATTGAGTGGGACTTTCTGAATAAGGTTGGCCAGCCATGGATTGTCAATCTTTGCGAAACTGCTGAAATTTCCTGACTTGTGAGTCATAATTCTGGTATACACATAGTGCAGGATTCTGTTGATGACTGGCATGTTTGCTGGCTTGTTGGAGGTAGTCTCGTAGATCTCTGCAAGTTCTTCTTCAGAGTACTTTATAGGCGTGTACCATTTGTTGAAGTCTTCCCCTGAGATCCCTAGAACTTTGTTGATAGCTTTCCAACCAAAGATAATACCCTTTCCTCTTATGTCAGCTTCAAAGATGACATTCACCAACTGCCCCTTTTTATACTCTGGAATAGCCTTCAAGCTTGAATAAAAGGACTGTAGAACGTCCTCGTTGTAATCATTGTTTACCTTGAGCCAGTTCTGGTAAGGGAGCAGCCAGGCATCCAAGTCAAAACCCTGTTGCTTGAAATACTCCAAATCTACCCATACAGCAGCTCTATCTAGGGTTCCTTTCTCAGCGAAGAAGGCGCTTGGAGCTGATAGAGGATCTTTCAGATAGGAAAAGTCAGCTTGGGCTACTTTTTGATGCTTGGGGTTTCTTTCTTCAACTTCTTTAGAAAAGGAGACATTCTTCTGTGACTTTTTGCTCGCGGATTTGGAGGATGGGTTAGCGCTAGCACTCTTTGAAACTTGAGGAACTTTAGTTCTGGCCATTTTAGGGTTTTTGGAAACAGAGGGTTTTGAAAACAAATGCTTGAATGCTCAGAGAGTTTTTTGAGTAGAAGAGAAATAGATGTTTCGTGCAAGGTAATTAAACCCAGACCGGAGTCCAGATCGGACGAATCAGTGGGTCAAGGGTTAGTGGGTCAGTCATGAATTGACTCGGGAGCCAGACCGGTAATAATTAAAATAATATAATATAATTATAATGGATAATGATATTTATATTTTAAATATAAAAAATATTGTTGAATACACATTCATGTTTAATAAGTATCCAATTATTTATACATATGAAATTCATTCATATTTTGATTTTATTTCCTTCTCTTTTTCTACAAGAGGCTGTGCATAATTTTTGAAATTCATTCTCTTTTTTTATAAGAATTCGTTCGAGTGAGAAATGTATTAGTGTATTACTGATGATCAAATATTTACAAGAGGCTGGTTGGGTACAGCCTGTGCATAATTAATAGAGCATTGATTGACAGCAAATAGCACCAGTACCTTCCTACTCTCTGCATTGCTTGCAACGTGTGATGTACTGAGGTTGGTATTTTTTGTTTTAGTTGACAGATTTATTGGTAAAAAAATTGATAAATCCATATTCTTTCTTTTTCAATATATTTTTTCTCATTCTTTTATCCTTCTCTCTCCCACCCACATGACCTGATGATGCTGCCTCTTACACTCCCCTTATCACACTCCATCACACGCATCACGAGACCTAAAGGCATAAATCAAAAGCCTTTTTTTCTATTATTTGCTGTGAGTCCAAAACCTTCCTTCTCTTTCATTTGAACGCCCTTCCTTCTTCCTTCTTCCTTCATCCGTCCACGAAATGAAAGAAAAAAGGTTGCAGCTTTCTTGGTTTCTCGGCGAACGATGAAGGTGAGAATGAAGTCTAGGCTTCTTGGGCGAGCTATTAAAGCGAGAAGGTAGTAGGGTCCAAGCGACCCACATATCTCAGATCTTAGCAAATGTGTTTCTTTCCTACTATCACTTCTGTTCCTCCTCCTTTTCATCTCTCATTCATAACTTCTTTTTTCTCCTATGTCAATCTAGATCTGAAAATAGTCGACTCGGTTTACTCGATCCACTTGGCGAGTCACCCGAGTTAGTCCTGGGTCACTCCGAGTTCGCCGAGTTACAGACGAGTCGTCCAAACCCCGAGTTATATGCTGAACCGGACCGGTCTTGTGCCCGGTCCAGTCCGGGTTTAATAACATTGGTTTCGTGAATGAATGCAAATGCAAGTGATCCAACTTTATAGGTTCTAGGGTTTAGGGTTTTACCATTAGTGAAGTACATCAGCTAACGTTTCGAATTCTGACCTGTTAAGTGACGTGCTATCGATAATATGAGCTGCTATCGCTAGTAGGCAAGATCCCACTCTGAGTAAGTGACTTAGACTTATCACTTACCCTTTCCTGCTATCGATAGCTGACTTTGCTATTGATAATGCTTGTGACTAGCGATGTCAATCTTTGCTCTATCCTTAGCTTTGCCCTGCATATAATAGCGATATTGAACCTCACTATCGATAGATCAGCCCTGCAAAAACTTAAGATTTGGCACTCCGATGCCTAAGTTAGTGATTAGTTTGAATGAATAGAATGAAATTTAATTGAGAATATTGCAGAAGTATTTATAACTCATTTGGATTTACCATTCCTAATTCTCTTCTGATAAAGATAAATTGAGCTGTCTCAAGAGGTTTAGTAAAGATATCAGCAAGTTGTAAGTTTGTTGAGATGAACTCCACCTTGACATCTTTCTTTTGAACATGATCTCTCAGAAAATGATGTCTCACATCAATATGCTTGGTTCTGGAATGATGAACTGGATTTTTGGCCAAGCTTATTGTGCTGGTGTTGTCACAGAGAATAGGCACCTCTGGGAATTCCAACCCCAGATCTCTACGTTGATGTTTAAGCCATAAGACTTGAGCACAACAACTTGCTGCTGCAATATATTCATCCTCTGTAGATGAAAGGGAGACACAATTTTGCTTCTTGCTGGCCCATGAGACTAAGCATCCACCTATGAATTGGCACTGACCACTTGTGCTTTTTCTATCTGTCTTATAACCTGCATGGTCAGAGTCAGAATAGGCAAGAAGGTACTCTTGAGTTCCCTTGGGATACCACAGCCCAAGCTCTTGAGTCCCTTGCAAATAACGCAAAATTCTTTTTACATTAGTTAAGTGGGATTCTTTAGGGTTTGCTTGATACCTAGCACACATTCCCACACCGAATTGAATGTCAGGCATACTAGCAGTTAGATAAAGTAAGGAACCTATAATTCCTCTATAATGAGATTGACTAACTACTTTACCTTTAACATCTGCATCTAAGCTAGCAGAGGTACTCATGGGAGTGTCCTCATCCTTAGATTGCTCCATCCCAAACTTATTGAGAATCTCCTTACAATACTTGGTTTGGGAGATGAAGATGCCATCTTTCCTTTGCTTAATTTGCAGGCCTAGGAAGAATGTTAATTCTCCCATCATTGACATTTCAAATTCTCCCTGCATCATCTTAGCAAATTCTTCACAGAGCTTTTCATTAGTAGCACCAAAAATAATATCATCAACATAAATTTGAACAATAAGCATGTGTTTATCTTTATGCATGATGAATAAGATAGTGTCTAATTTTCCCCTGATAAAGCCTTTTTCAATAAGGAATGTGCTAAGCCTCTCATACCAAGCTCTAGGTGTTTGTTTGAGACTATAAAGAGCCTTTTTAAGTTTATAAACATGATCAGGCTTAGAATTTTCTTCAAAACCAGGAGGTTGCTCAACATAAACCTCTTCTTTGATATATCCATTAAGAAAGGCACTTTTAACATCCATTTGATAAATTTTAATATTTTTGATGGATGCAAAAGCTAATAGAATCCTTATTGCTTCAATTCTTGCAACTGGAGCAAAAGTTTCTTCATAATCAATGCCTTCTTCTTGGTTATATCCTTTGGCAACTAATCTGGCTTTATTTTTGACAATTTGACCAGATTCATCAAGTTTGTTTTTGAAAACCCATTTTGTACCTATAATTGGATGATTTCTTGGTCTAGGTACTAAATCCCAAACTTGATTCCGTGTAAATTGATTAAGTTCTTCTTGCATTGCAACTATCCAGTCACAATCAACAAGAGCTTCATCAACACAGGTTGGTTCAATTTCAGAAATAAAAACAGAGAATTCTATTTCATTTTGTAGTTGCCTTTTGGTTCTAACTCCTTTTGAAATCTCTCCAATTACTTGTTCAGGAGGATGAAGCTTAAGATGTCTTAAGGAAGATTGAAGCTCATTAGCTTTATCTTGATCATCTTCAGCCTCATCTTCAGAACTCACTATCGATGGCTTTGGTGCTATCGATAGAGGAGTTTTTGAAGTGTTTGAAACTTGATCTCTATCATTTGCTATCGATGGCTCTAGGGCTATCGATAGAGAGCATTTTAAAACTTGAGAAAACTCTTCATCCTCATTGTCACAATATTGTCTTTCTTGAGGAGTTTCATCAAACACTACATGCATTGATTCCTCAACAGTTTGAGTTTTCTTATTGTATACCCTATATGCTTTACTCCTATTTGAATATCCTATGAATATACCAATCTCAGATTTAGGATCAAACTTACCCAGATTTACCTTTCCATTATTGTGGATGTAACACTTGGATCCAAAGATTCTTAGGTGACTGAGATTAGGCTTTCTTCCTTTGTAGAGCTCATATGGAGTCTTCTCCATCCCCGTTCTGATGTAGGCTCTATTTGAAATGTAACATGCTGTGCTCATTGCATCTGCCCAAAATATTTGAGGCACCTGTTGTTCATTCAGCATGCTTCTGGCCATTTCTGTGAGCACTCTGTTCTTTCTTTCTACAACACCATTCTGTTGGGGAGTACGTGGGGCAGAGAAATTGTGTTCAATACCACTATCATCACACATTTCCATGAACTCTTTGTTTTCAAATTCTCCTCCATGATCAGTTCTGATTGCAACAATCTTGAGGCCTTTTTCATTCTGCAATCTCTTAGCAAGCACACAAAAGGCATTAAAGGTTTCATGCTTCGAGGAAAGAAACATAGTCCAGGTAAATCTTGAGTAGTCATCCACAACTACAAGAGTGTATAGACTTTCACCTTGACTTTTCACTCTTGCTGGCCCAATTAGATCCATATGAATTAGTTCCAATGGCCTGCTTGTGGAGACTGTCTTCTTGATTTTAAAATAGGACTTTGTTTGCTTGCCTCTTTGACAAGAATCACAAATTAAATCATGTTTAGTTCTAAAACTAGGAATTCCTATGATCAGCTTCTTCTTAACTAGTTTATCAAGTTGTGTAAAGTTCACATGCGCCAGTCTCTTATGCCATAACCAACAAGTTTCATCATTAGAAATAAGACATTTTTCTTCTAATTGTTGGCTTAAATCTAAGGTGTATAGATTACCATTTCTATTTGCTTTTAATTTACACTTAATATTTGTTTTATTTAATTCTAAATCTTTCTTGTCAACAATAAGACATTCATTAGAGTAAAAAATAACCCAATTACCATGGTCAGTGCTTTGGCTTACACTTAGTAGGTTGTGGCAGAGACCATCCACTAGGTACACATCCTTGACAGGATCAACTTCACCAATTCCAGTGATTTTCCCACTCTGATTTCCACCAAAGCTGACTTTGGCTCCTTCTTTTGTCACTAGATTGTTGAATTTGCTCTTGTCACCTGTCATATGCCTTGAGCATTCACTGTCAATATACCACTTTCTTTTGTTGGATGCTTTAAGGCACACCTGCATAAATCAACCAGATTTAGGTACCCAAACTTTCTTGGGTCCTTTAGGATTAGTCTTTGCCTCTGAGTTTGTAAAACCCCTAGGCACATAAGTTCCTTTAGGAACCCACTTATATGACCCACTAATTCCATACTTCCTAGGATTACAGGTTGATTGAGTGTGTCCCTTCTTATTACAATAATTACAAAAATTGTAGGGTGAAGAATATTCAGAAGACTTTCTAAAATATTTCAGATAAGGTTTGACTTTGGGTTCTTCCCATTTTTTTGAACTTCTTTGTTCATATCCTATACCAGTTTTGTTTCTGAAAGTCTTTTGATTCTTTAAAATCATATTTAGCATTTCAGAACCTTTTGTAAACTTTTCAAGGGCATTTGAAAGCTTTTCTTTTTCCTTCAACAGAGTTTTACAACTGGAACAATCACTAGTATTTATTGTTGAAGGATTAGCTATCGATAGAGGACTCGCTATCGATAGCTCAACTATGTTGGCTTGCGATAGTGGCTCTTCTATCGATAGTGAAGGAAGAACTCTTGATACAGAAGAGGAAATATTTTTCTTGAGTTCTTTGTTTTCTTTTCTCAAACCTACAACTTCCTTAGCAAGCTTAGTTAGTTCAGTATGCATTTCATTATACATGCTTTGAAGTTCAGAGTAAGTAGGTTCAGAGTCATATACCTCAGTATCACTTAGTTCTTCTTGAGCAACAAGACAAAGATTTGCACTCTCTTCATGATCGCTAGCTTCCTCATCTGAGCTATCACCCCAGATAGATGATACATATGCTTTCTTTCTCCCAAAGGACTTCTCTTTCTTTTCTCCTTTTCTTTGAATCTTTGGAGACTTGGACACTCTGCTTTGAAGTGGCCAGGCTTCTTGCATTCAAAGCATACAGGAGCTTTCTCTTTCTGAGAATCCTTTCTGAAGCTAGAACTGTTAGAATCTTAAGTTTTGATGAGGACTGGCCCCATAGATAACATAAGTAAAATAAGTGTAAGTTACCTTTGAATTAAACAAGTAAAATCTGATAGGTAACAGATCACTATCGCTAGAGCTAAAGACTATCGCAAATGGAAAGCCCAACTATAGCAGATGGAAACTTAGCAGAACACTAAGATAAATATCTCTATCGCTAAGTGTATCCCTACCACTAATGAATAAGAAGGAATAGCAAATGAAGACTTAAAAATGAGAAGTTAATATCTATCGCTAAAGTCTTTATCTATCGCTAAGAAATATCCTATCGCTAGAAGTTCATTGATAACATGGATAAATGAAAGGAAGAACATCTAGCAGAAACAATGAACCAAGTCTTTGAGCTAATGGAATCAGCTAGCGATAACAGGTTAAGCTATCGATAACAGAGTACTTCAGATAATAGACATTCAGATAGCTAGTGCCTGAGAGCAAATGAGTTAACTAGCGATAACATAGTTGCTAGCGCTAACACGTGTAGCTATCGATAACAGGATACCTGTAATTACTTAGAATATTCATATAACTCAGTATCCTTAAGCTAATGAGCAATCAAGTAACTAGCAACAATGGGATTAGCTATTGATAGAAGAATGCTTAGCTAGTACACTGTACATTGAACTAAAAGAATATGCTAGTGATAATGTTTATGTCTATCGATAGAGAATGCTTTGAAATTTCTAGCTGATATATTGTCTCTATCTCTTTGAGCTAATAAAATGCACTATCGATAACATCCACTGCATAAGTACTTATTTTTAGCTAACAGCTTAGGTGCAGGACTCACACTGTCAAAATAGCGATAGCCAAGGGAGCTAGCGCTAATGAAAAAGCTGACATGCAAGTACAGTGGTAGGTAGCAGCAGGATAACGTTACTCACAGTCTCCATCTCTCTTATCTTATCCTCTGCAAGATTAGTTGAAGCAAGAGAAGAAAGAAAAGTGTCAAAGGCTAGTTCTCCAAGTCTCCAACGGATAGAAAAGTATAATACCATATATAAAGACTTGAAGACATCGGAAACGACGAACGAACACACGACACATATACATACAAATGACAAGATGATACGAGATGAAAAACAGAGGCTCTGCACAGAGTAACAGTTATATTCAAGTGAGCCCAGAAATGATGAATCGAGTGAATTAGAAGAGTAGAGCTAGGGCACACATTGTCAGATTGATAAGCTCTAGAATTGTAGTTTCATCATATATTCCTCTGTACTTAAGTGATTATCACAATCCGTTATTATCTAAAATCCTCTATTGTTTGAGGTTGTTCTAAAGCGTGGTGCTTTAAGAACAGGGTTGTAACCTTATGGGTAGTAAGGGGGAGTGTTTAGAGAGAATTCTAAAGCTCTGTGAAAAGGTTGGCAGGTGAACCTGTGTTCGTAAAACCTGTGGTAAAGGCTTCACAAGTGCCCGGCTAAACTTGTGGGTTGTAAAGGCTTCGCTTGTGCCCGGTTTAAACAAGAGGGTAGTGGAAATCTCAGGTGGAGCCTGAGGACTGGATGTAGGTCTGGGTTGACCGAACCAGGATAAACTCTGTTTGCATTATCTCTTCCCTTAACTCTCTTAGTTTCCAGCATATCAAACTTGTATACTCTTTAGTGCATTTCATGTTTTGAAATATTCTCTGTGATAAACAGAAAAAGATTTTAAAGATTACCTTCACTGTGTTTTAAGAAAGAGAAGTTTTAAGTTTTACCCTATCACCCAATTCACCCCCCTCTTGGGTGACAGCCAACACTAACAAGAACCTCCCCTTTGGAAACCTCCTCTTTTTTTTGAAGAATTTCTTAAATTTTCTAACCATGAGAGCCATATCTTCATCATCAAGATCTTCTTCCTCATCATCATCATCATCTTCATCTCTTTCAGATGCAGCAAGAGCAAGAGACTTCTTTTTAGGATTACTCTGAGCTTCCCTTTGAGCTATCAAGGTTGGTTCATATTCAGCAAGGCTGCCAAAGAGGGTTGTGATTGACTTTGTTGATTCTCCCTGCATTTCCTGAATGGTTGTCACCTTCATGAGCCAATCTCCCTTTAGTACCTTCAGTATCTTGCTAACTTGATCCTTTTCTGTGATTTTTCTTCCAAGAGCTGTCAGATTGTTGATGAGATGAGTGAATCTAATTTCTAGATCTTTGATATTTTCTCCTTCAACCATCTCGAACTTGTGGAATTCTTCAACCAGCATTTCTACTCTTCTGTCTTTCACTCCAGAGGTTCCTTATGAGCAATTTGCAGAGCCTCCCACATCTGTTTAGCAGTGTCGAGGTGGCTGATTCTGAAGAATTCTGTTTAACTAAGTGCACTCTGGATCATAAGAATGGCCTTGCTGTTTAATTCCAGATCTGCAATATCATCAGGAGTGAATTCATCTTCACTTTTGGGAATGCCCAGACTGTCTTTAGGCACAATGTCACCTTCATCTATGATTTTCCACAACTTATATCCATTTGCTTTAATGTAGATTTTCATCTTGAGTTTCCAGAAGGTATAATGCTTTCCATAAAAGTCAGGGGGTTTGTTGATAGAACTTCCTTCAGGCAATATATTCTCATACGATGCCATTTTAGATCTTTACTTCTCAGATTCGTTGGAATCAAAAGGAGAAGACCCGCTCTGATACCAAATGTAAATGGCAAAATGCACAAGAGGGGGGTGAATTGTGCTTTCCAAAAATCAAGCTTGAAATACAAATACACTCCTTTATACTGGTTCGGCCAAACACTGCCTACGTCCTGAAGAGCACCTAACCGTTGAGGTTATGTCAGAGCAGTGCCGCCTCGAGTCCGCTCTCCAAGAAATTAAACCCGAGGGGATAGTAGAAGCTAACCCTGGGTGTCGATCTCAAGGAGCCTAGTGTAATATGATTCTTAATAGCTAATATGTAAACTTGAAAAGGCGGGTAAAAAGCATTTTTGTTTGGTTTTAGTGTGAAGTTTGGTATGTGCAAAAGGTAAAGTAAAAGATGGAAATTAAAAGTGAGATTTGGATGAAAATGGGATAAAGATCATTCTTGATGAATAGGAGATTCGGGAATCATTGCTTCTAAAGATTTTTAGGGAGTTTAATTGATTTCTAAAGAGCCCTAGAGGAACCCCTCTAGGCTAGGCTTAGGTTAACTTAATTAATGCCGGAACCCCGCACATTACTTAATTTAACCCAAATTGATTAAGTTCAAAACCAATAATTAATTGATTATGCAAGACTTTTAAATCCACAATTTGGGCCACCCCATAATTGCTCTAAATTCCTCTCTAAATCCTAATCCATTGATGGCAACCCATACAATAAATTAGGGCCTAAAGAGTGTTTGCCCAATGTCTCAACACAACCAATCAATTCTTATGCCATCCCCTCAAACAAATAGCTTAACACTCTTAATCCACTAACCAAGCCACCTTGCATTAGCACATAATTTTCACAAAGAGAATAACAAAACTACGAACCTATAAATTTCATTAAACTCAAAGTTAATAAGTAGCAATGTCAAGCATTATACAAGAAGGAAATAACATAAACATAGTTTCTAACCCTAATGACATTAATGTACTCAACCAAGTGCCATAAATGCACTTCAACCAAATACAATTAATACATTCCACCAAATGCCATAAATGCAACCCTAGAACCCTAGAAAAGCATAAATACAACAAATGGAGAAAGGATTAGAACTAGAAAAACTCCCCTATTCAAGCTTCAAGCTCATCCCTTGGCTCCCACCACCAAGAATGGTGGAGCCTAGCTGCTACTCTCCATGGAAGAACCATCAAGAAGAGAGGAAGGTGTGGAAGCCATGGATGAAGGAAGAAAAATGGAGATGGAGAAGAGAGAGCTAGGGCTTGGAGTGTGAAATGTGAACCAAATCTGCCCTAATGGGGTGTATGTTTCGTGTTTTATGTCCCCCAAGTCGGGTCAAGTGAGTGGGTATCAAGTTGGACCCAAATCAGGCCCAAAATTCGCAAACTGGAATTCTGCAGACACGATTTTCGCCGCCATTTCGCCGCGGCGAAGTACCTTCTGCTCTGCCTCTTCAGGGATTCTAGCCGTCTGTCTCGCCGCGGCGAAGACCATTTCATTCTGGAACTTGAGGGCCTTCTCGCCGCGGCTTCGCCTCTTTGTTTGGCCTTTTTCTTCATCCCGGGTCCGATCTTTTGGTCCTTGCTCGACCTTGTAAGTAAAAATAAGACAAAACCAAGATCAAATAGCCCTATAAATTAATCAATGCAATCAATCTACAATTATGGCTAATTAATCCTAATTTTACACTCATTTCACTTGAGCGTTTGAGACATCTAATTAAGCATTATTTGACCAAACTTGCATCTCAATCATGTTAATTTCCTCAAATTAGGCATATAAAAACCATACAAATCAGAGATTTGTCACGTCCAGTTCTCCAACTCCTCGTTGGGTTCTACTAATCACAGGTTTTACAAACCAGGTTCACCTGTCAACCTTTACAAGACATAGTTTTAGAAACCTCTAAACACTCCCCCTTACAAGTTGTAAGACTACAACCCTGTTCTAAAGTCCCAAACTTAATAACAACCTCAAACAGTAGAGGATTTCAATAAATGAGTTCACTAAATGAACAGATTTTGTTAATCACTGAAGTACAAATGAACTCTCTAAGAGTAATAAAGCTTTGAGCTGAAAGTAGGTAAAGATAATGAATGAATGTTCACAGTTTTTGTTCGCTTCTTCATAAATGCTCAAGCTTTTGCTTTTATATGTCGTCTTTGTCTTCCTTGAGACTTTCAGCTTTGAGTCCGTTTGAATATTGTCGTTGAAAGCTCCTAGCCGTTGGCATTTAATGCTGATCTTAGTCATCTATCTTTTCTTACTTCATTTAATTCTTGCAGAAGATGAGCTATGAGAGATAGGTTGTGTTTACCAACTACCTGTAACATTGTACTTGTGTAGCAGCTTTTTCAGTAGCGCTAGCATCTCATGCTATCGCTAGCTTCATAGAGTGAGTCCTGCACTTAGCTTGTTAGCTAAACAAGTAATCATGTGAAGCACAGTAGATGTTATCGCTAGCAGGATTCATTATCTCAGTGTATACAGATAGTATATTAGCTATCAGAATGCTAAGTTATTTCAGCAAGTGATTTCATTATCGATAGCTAAACTTATTATCGCTAGCAGCTATGTTATTGATGGATTGTTATTAGCTCTACATAGCAACTTATCTGAATGTCTAAGTGTTCTACTTTTGCTAGCTATTTATGATATCGCTAGAGTCTATATTAGCGCTAGTGTATTTCATTTGCTCAAACTTTGCTTCTTATTAATCATCTGCTATCGATAACTCTCTATGTTATCGCTAGTGATTTAAGTTGCAATTTCTTCTAGCTGTTCCTTATGAGGTCTTAGCGATAGAGTCATTTTCTTTCAGTTTATTTGCCAAGACTTCATTAGCTAGTTTTATCCTTGTTTCTTCATTTACTAGCGATAGGCTTTTATTCTAGCGATAGATTATCTGTTATCTATAGGACTTGTCCAACGTTCAAATACCTTATACTTTTCCTTAGTCATATACATTGATTCTTATATCAATTCTTTTTAGACTAAGTTATATGCTATCTGTTCATTTTACTTATGTTAGCTATAGTATCCAGTCTTCATCAAAACTTAAGATTTCTAACAGAAATAAATCTATTGAAACCACAAAATCCCTAAACACATGTGCATTTTCGGATTCCCCTCTCAATTCCTAGAAAACTTAACTTTAACAAATCTAAAACACAAACCAAACATTTTTCCAACAAGATAAATCATTGTGATAGCTTAAGAGTGTTCAAAAATGGTTTAGAAACCAAGAAAAACTCACATCTAAGTCAGATCTTTGAAATCCCCAAAGCCCCAAAATTTTCACAAGAAGAAAATGAAGAAAATGAAGACGAAGGAAGAGAAACGGGTAGGGGAATGTTTACCTACGAGCTTGGAGCCTCAAATGAACCTTTGAACCTTTAATTTTCGTACCCTAGGAGAGCACCCAAACCCCTCCTTACGGCCTCCCACTCTCAACTCAAAGCTGAACATAAACCCTTCTATTTCTGTCATAAAATTTCGCGAGCTCGCCACGGCCATCATGTCTGCTTGCTGCGGCGAACTCCAGTAACAACACACTACCCCCCACTTTTGAAATTCATAATTAATTCCACATACCTCCAAAACTTACAAATTATGACTCTATGAAAATATTACGATGTCTACTTTCCAATACAAAATGAATGAATCAAAAGTATTATCATTTGCCCCTTAAAAGACAAAGTCCTGAAAATGCCCAAAGACTCCAGTTTGAAATAAGGCGTTCAACTTTAAAATCGCCAACTCTCTTTACAAGTCTCCAAAATTCATTAACTAGGACTCTTTAGAAAGCTTATAGCATTAGCTTTCTAATGTAAAAAGAATGATTATAAAATAAATATTATTTGCTACCTCAAAACTCTTTATTTCTCAATAATGCTATAAAATATATCAACACATAACTTCCAATCATAAATTTTGTTGTATCTAATTCTCCAATTTCCTTGTATAGCTAACTTTACTTTATTTCTTTATCAATAAAATCATCTATTCCCCATTATTACCATTCCCAATCGATAATGCAAATTATAACCTTAATTAATTGCTCATAGAATCATTCGTTTCTTAGCTTAAAATCTAGGATGTTACAGAAAAAACATATGATCAATTGTATTGGGGTTTTGGAGAATACTCTGGAGTGCATAGGATTGCAAAGATGGCTCATGAATCTTATCATAGCCTGTGTCACACATCATCGCTTCGTGTTCTATGGAATGGGGAGGAAGGACAAAGTTTAAGCCCTCCCGAGGTGTTCCTCAAGGAGATCCACTTAGTCCTTAAATATTCATCCTTTGCATGGAATGGCTGGGGCATCTAATCGATAAGAAATGCAGGGTAAAAAGATGGAAATCATCTAATGAAAATAACCTTATTCCTTAAAGGGTCTCTGAGGTAAATTGAAAAAATTGGTAGGCTCTTCATATGGAGTCAAGACAAAAATATTAGAAAAACACATCCAGTGGCTTGGGATAAGGCAATACAATATAAAAAGCAAGGCATGCTAGGGATTAAACATTTTGAAACTCAAAATCAAGCTTTTGTGATGAAATTATGCTGGGGTTTGATATCCAAACCCTATACAATATGGGTGCACCGCCTTCAATCAAGGTACGAATGTCGCAATATCCCCCTGCCAATTGTGGAAAGAAGATGAGTAAACTCATCAAATCAGCAAGCTATGTTGGTGTCACCACCTAAATTGTTGTAATCCAGTTCATTGTCCTACTTCCCTCTGTCGTTATGCAAATCTGGTTGGTAGCAGCATCTACAAATATCCTAATAAATAGTTCAAGTCACGCCCTCAAGGGCACTGTCCTTAAGTGCTATTTCGCAACTACCGACAAAAATTATTGCCACTATCCCTAGGATTAAACAAACTTTTCCTACAAAAATTATTGCGACTATCCCTAGGATTAAACAAACTTTTCCTATAAAAATAGGGACCAGAACTACGAAAGATAATAAATTCAGCAAGGCAGAAATATTCAAGAGGAAGAGGAAGATGAAGAGTTTCTCTAAAGGTCTCACTTAGCCCCCTGACTGAAGCACTAGTTTATGGCCTCACCAACCTGCACGTTAGTGGCTCTTCATTACCATAAAAGTCTAATTATTAATAAATCAGTTTTAATTAGAGCAATTCAATGCCATTTAGGAATAATACTAGTAACACAACTAATCAAGAAATTCGTTTCACACCTTGGCATTTGAAGAAGCCTTAAGGAAATGAGTAAAGGTCTTAACAGCAGTTAAATCATTTGAAAGAATCAGTTTTCGAATTGATATATATAATCGGCTCTCTTCTCTCCCCTTCCTCTCTAACTTTTAGGGTTGTGAGAACTCTTCTCTTATCATTGTGAGAGTTTTTTCCTTGGTGTCTCCCTCCCCGGTTCCGACCGGGGAAGGAGACTTCCGTATTTTGCAACGCCTGCTTTTAATTTTATATTTCTTTTGGTATCCTATGGTTTTGTTGCTTTTCTCTACAGAAATAAATTGGTTTGGGGGTTCATGCGACAATGAGAGTTTCTTCTACCCAATCTTCATCTTTCGTATTGGTGTTTATGGGTTATTTTGTTTCCGTGAGATCTGCTTATGGAGATTTTTGAAAAACCAATTTGGTTGGTTTATTGCCGATAAGAGGTGTGGATCCTTTGGGATGGTTCTTCGAACAACCACTGCTCACAATGGCTTTGTTGCTAGTGACATCTTTTTTCTATTCACAAATTCTGATGAAGGAATAATGAAGACGGTAGGGTTCTTGGTGGCGACGGCTTCCTCCTACCATTGTTAGTTTATGTTAGTTTTAGGCTTTCTATCCATTGTTATTTGTATTTTCTTGTTGCAGACCTTTTATTTTGTCTTGTATCTCACTTTTCCCTAGTTTAATAAAATAATATTTTATCTGACAAAAAAAAATTGATATATATATATATATAATCACAGGTCATTTCTTTATAATAAAAGCTAATCAATAGCATTAAAAAGCTTTTGAAAAACCGGTTTAGGAAATTCAAATGCTGCCGTGTGTTTTTCAATTTGCATAATTGATAGACTAAAATAATGGCATGTTCTATTTAGCTCTTTATATACAATCAATTTAATGTTTTGTAAAATATTGTTAATAAAAGTGTTCAGTCCGTTTAACTTGTACACATCGGGTGGAGAGTAATTATCGGATTTCAACTGTTGACGCCAATTGTTGTGCAAGTTCATTCCTCCTTTTGACCCATTTAGTAATCCAAATTCACTTATAACTTGGACCCCTACAATCCCAAATAATGTGAGACTTATTCCTTATGACACACCCACTCAAAATTGTCAACAAGTTATAGTGGCAATGTGGGATAATTTCATTAATGGGAAAGGAAAAAAATCCATAACGGCATAGATACAAAATTTTGGTGGGAGTAATGGGCACCCTAAATCTTCACTAATACAATATGCTTCCAGGAATTTGCATCTCATTAACTACGAAGACACAGTAGCGAATTATTTGCTCTCAAATGGATTTGGGATGTTTTGCACAATGGAGAAATTTTTTCCCTCAAGAGGTTATAAATTTGTTGCAGAGGGTTAAAGTTAAACAATGCCTGCAAGGTATAAATTTGTTTTAGAGGGTTCCAAAGAGTTTGGGAAACTACCCAACCACAATGGCAAAATTTGTTTCAACTAAGACAGGATTAGAGGTTTGCCAAGCTCCAAATTTACAGGAAATTTGAGTAGGCACAGGTTCAACGGAAGCAATCAACATATTGATGATGGATAGTGGGTACAGTGTGTGTTTGGTATGGCTTTTGGGTCACCAAACGTGCGGTTGGGCCGTGAAAGCTACAATTCAGTTTTTTGTCATGTTTGGATATTTTTGACCGAGCTTATCATTGAATCTTTTTTTGTTTTTTTGGTCATAGAGCTTATCATTGAATCTTACGGCAACAAGTTCCTTCTACAAAAAAAGCAGCCGTACCGCACGGAGGGGAGAGAGAAGGCATTTAATCTAATAAAATAAAATATTACAAACTCTCTCATGTAATTTAGTAATAAAATAAAATAAAATGCCGCAAGGGAATATTAAGTAACAGTGAGTAAAACACCTGGCGAAAAAAATATTTTCTCAGTTGTTAAATATAAGACCCAGTTAACTTTTTTTTTTGGAGAAATTAAGGAAGTTAAATGAGTCACTTAATTATAATGTATTTTGTATATTATTAGATTATATGTTAATTTATAAGTCAAATAAACTAGTTTAGAGAAAATATTGAGACAAATCAATTTTTAATTAACTTATTTATCTTTATTAGGATTCTTCAAAAAGTCAACTAAATCCTTTATTTAGGCACTAAGAGAGTAATGAGTAAAATGGTATGGGCAAAAAAAAGTGGTGAGTAAAAAGTTGGCGTTGCGTTTTTTTTTTTTACCTGGATTTATTTATTACTTAGAACCTTGGATTTCAATTAGTTTGTTTCTCTACTATTTAGGGATTATTATCTTTTTTACTGCATTTATTTGATATGAATAATCGTAGATTTTTTTATCCATTTAGTTAAAAAATTGTATGGGACATGTGATCCAACCAACTATGTAATTTTGTTAAGCAAATTTAAATTTATATGATTTCTAATTTATGTGCATTTTTATCTATTAAATTTTTAGTATTTTCAATTTCTTGTAATTTTAATTTCACCTTTTTTCCTCTCTAAACTATAACAATATATGTATTATTTAACAAGAATTATGTCCTTTTTAGTAATTTTTCATTTAAACTTGCTTTTCAAAATAACCATCCAAACATGTTTCTATAAGTTAAATTGAAAAAAAAATCACTTATATATCACAAATCCAAACATAAATCACATCATACAATCTGATTTTTATCCAATCTTACTTCTGAAAAAATCGGATTAAAAAAAAAGGCACTTCTCCATCCAAAACCACCCTAATCATCCGTTCCCGATTGAGATTGTAGACACGAGGAATATGATTTATGGAGAATGGAATGTGACCATCCACCACGCACAAAGAGAAACAAATGGAATGTGCGGATGATCTGTTTAAAAGAGCCCATGTGGAAGACTCTGAGAATACTTTGCTATCTGAAGTGCCGTCGTCGTGTACGTCTATCATCATGAAAGAGAAGAGGGTGGCAGAGAATCTCCCATCTGTAGCCAACCCAAGAGCCGCACCTTAGATTCATCAAGCTCTTGCTTGCCTTTTGTAATAAAAAAAATAGAAACCACGCCTCAATTTATATGGGGTACATATATGAATAAGATTTAAAATACTTATTATATAATTTAAAATTACGTTCTTTTAATTATGACGAGTCTGATTTTAATAATGACCTATTGCCTGGATTGATCAACTTTCAATGCATGCCTGCTTATATGTTTGAATGTTGTGTTAAAGTAAGAGAAAATTGTTGAAAATGATCCATTGCGAAATCTATTATCTAAAGGTATTTAAAGATTTAATTTCTTGAGCAGGTCGGCTTCATATATTTAACTATTACAAATGTTTTTTATATTACGTATAGTTAGATATATGTTACAAGTTAAAAGAAGTTGAACTTGCCAGACACGTACAAGATCTACTTTCCCCCCTTGAAGATAAGATATAATTAAGTGATTATACAAGTTTCAAATAATAAATTTTGTATGGAGGAATTTTCGAGCAATTATCTTCGAAGGAGACGAGGAGCAACTAAATTAATTTTTAGTTTCCCAAAAGACCCCGTGACCACTTCCGGCGTCAGGGAGTGGGAGATTATATTTAAATATTTTTTTTTATCTTTATGAAAAAAATAATTAATTTAACTGACACTTATAGCAATAACCAAATGCTACTATTATTTTATTACATATATTTAATAAATTATTTTTTTAACAAAAAGTTTATGAAGAATATTAATATGATAATTATTTTCTAATTCAACCAGTTAACTCAATAGATTATATTATAAAAAATTAAACTCATTTACTTATAAATTTTTTCCACTTAAGATATATATATATATATATAAATATATTGGACAGCCGTTTCAGTGTCAAATTCATTTTTTTCCCGTATGTGTGTAAGTGTGTTTGTGAGGAAGCTTGGCAACTACTTTGCTTGCTCATAAAAAAGGTAGACAGGGAGAGCTAACCGTTTCTAGACCATCTATAATTTATTTGAAATAGATTTGGTTTTGAATTGTCTATCTATTAAAACATTTTTAATGGAATCAAATCTAGACCGTCCATTTGAAATCTAGATGGTATACTTAAGCCTAGCTATCTCTACTAATATTTTTGATGAATCGGGAAACCGGTTCCAAGGAAGCCTCGAGTACCTGAAAAAAGTGCGTCGAAAGGACACCCAGAAAACCACGGAAATAGTACTTTGTTTTGATGATAAGACAGAACATTCCTCCACATTAAAAGAAAAATGAGTGTTTTTATAAAAGCTTGCTCTTATATTTCCAAAATTAGATAGATACCTTATTGACCTACATGTAGGGATGGGAATTGGTCAGGCACTTATCAGGGGCCTACAACATAGTCTACAATAAGCCTATCTTAGCCTATTTAGTAAATAGGTCAAGCCCATAATCAAGCCTATTTAGGTAAACAAGTCAGGCATTTTTCGTAAGGCCTAACCCACAAGTGCCTCCAGGCCTGGAATTGTTTTATAATTTCTATTATGATATATAATATAAAATAAATTATATAAATTAATTATAGCATTACCAACTTATCTAGTTTTATAACCGTAAAATATTTTTTAGACAAACATATGCACATGCGTTTTAATACGTTTAAAGAGTAATATATAGAATTATAAGTATAAACTTTTAAGTCTATTTAAGAGTCTACATTTTAAGTAGGCTTTTAAATAGGCTTTTAAGCCTTGTCAGGCTTTTTGAAGGTTCAGGCTGAGACCGAAAAGTAGCCTTACATACAAGCCCAAACTCAAGTTTAAGTTGTACATTTTTAATCAGGCCCAGGCCTATTTAATTGAAGCTTACATAAGTCTAGCCTATTTCCACCCCTACTTACATGTCACAGAAGAGTTTTTTTTTCATACCATTTATTTCCAGTCTCCATTGTCGCTTCCATTTGCTTATTTTTAGCATATTCTGATTCTTCTTCTCCTTGCTGTGACGATTCCCTCTCTTTATGAGTGCATGGTTTAGTGTACATTTTTGTGGACTGATATAAAACCACGGGGTTGCTGTCACAGGAGGAGTCTTCAACCCTAGCACTGAAGCAATTGATCCTAATTGGTCCAGCTTCCAGGCATATTCTCCAATGCCTCCTCATGGATTCTTAGCATCAAGTCCTCAAGCTCAACCATATGTGTGGGAATGTCCTCGGCATATGTTTTAAACCCCTTTAGTGTTGATGTAACACCTGGATTTTTACTACTATATTATAGCATTTTAATTGAATTATAACCACTTTTATAAATATTAGAAGCCCAAACATACGAATAAATTTAAAACTTTTTCTTTTCAAACACTAAACCAACCTTCTATCAGTTGGAATGGGCTTTTCGAACAACTTAGAAGTTAAAACTTGTTATAAAACAAAGTGGTTCATAAGACAATTAAAAATTCATTAATCCTCTTAAGATATTTATTTTCAAATCATAACACTTAGGAATTTAAAATTCCTTTATAAATTTATACAACTCTATTTTCTAGGCAGTCTTATATTATTTCAATAATTTAATTTTGTATCATATACAAATAACATTATTAAGATACTAAACTACCATCATAAAGCTCTTCTGTCTATTCTTCTACCAGTGCTCCTGCTTTATCTCAACCATCTTATCATCTACCAGCTTCTCTGAAAAACAGCAGTTCAACGCAGTTTATGTCATTAACTGTAAATTTTTATGCATGCATTGTCATGTATACCTTTTATAAACCTTTGCAAATAATACACTTATACATACTTCCTGCGCTACATTTTCTACCAGCCACTGATAACAATATATTCGTTAACTAGTGGAGGTTCTACCTGCAGAACTTCTCGTTATAGCATTAAAGCTACAACTAACTGGTTTGGCAAAGGGGTAGCGAACCACCTAAGCCTGAAGTACTCCATATTTCTATGCAGGAATTAACAAGGTATTCCACCTTCATGCATAATGTAAACTTGCAACAGATATTACAAAATAATACATGCACTTTGAGTGTAATGAGATAAACTGCTACCTGGCTACCAGAATTTAGTCCTGACCTTGCTTCTTTTTCTTTCTACTGATCTCCCCACTTATGTCACTATCAATACCTATTCACATATAATATATAAATAATAAATTAATATCTATATTCTGGGATAATTATCCGGCGTCTCTCACGAAACCTAACTTTATACTACCCAAATCTTTTCATTTAAGCATATTATAATTTATCCAAACTTAATTAGGATCTTGACTATCTGAGATTACTTTAATAATTTACCTATATTAAACTTTCTTATTCTCAATGTTTGACCAATAGTTTACATAAAACTTTTCTGTAAAGACCCTAGTCATTCACACATCTATGTATGTATTTATTTTTTTATTTATTACAAGATCTCAAGAATAAATCAATCATCCATAGAAATCGAGCCCAAGTAATTAGATTTATTAAATAATATTATAAATCGTCAAGCGTAATTAAACCAAAACCATATCTCCAAGATAATACTTTACTTACTTCTTATTAACGAATGACTAACAGTTCAAATTACTAATTCAACTCTAAAAACAATCACTGCAACCGACCATCCCAAACAGCAGGGTAAAATTAAATTTCGAGCTTCAGCCTTACCCAGCTAACCAACGCTGTTCTAATTCTCTTTTGCAATTAAAACTCACAACTTAAATCATTGTTCTTACTTTCCTAAACATAATATTGCTAACTTCTAATTCTTAACCACAAGCATTCAAATCCAAAGTCACATAATCAGCCATAACTCCTTCCCAAGCGACCACTTCACCTCTCTTAATAATAATAATAGAATCTCCAGTATATATGTTTATATATCCATATATATAAGCAACGTCAAGCATTATTTTATTGTTCGTCTTACTACTAGAGAATCCTAAAACAACAACCGTAACTTATAATCCCAATTCTTAACAACCAATACAGTCACATATTTCACACCTAATAATTTTAATCGCCACCTTAATTCCAACTTAAATCCTCACAAGTATAAAAAGTAATTTCCTTGTTCACACAACTTAATTACAAATGCTAACATTCCAAATTTCATTCTAAACCAGAACCAAAACATAAAAGAACTCATAGACTTTAAAACCGTATAGATCTTTATCTGTTATACCAGAAACATGGCCCCTATACTTATTCCTAACTTTAACTTATTATCTTAAAGCAACCATTGAAAACCTAAATGATCACATATAAGTATCCAACTTCAACTTCAAATCAATATATCAATTTATCTATTATTCTTACTCTAGTTTGTAATAAAGATCTATGGCTTTAATTGCACATACAAATTTTCCCACTTGGACTATATTCACAAAGCACTCATTAGACCAATATTTAATATTTAACAATCCCTTAAACATTATTCTTCTTACTACCAACCAATCATACTCCCGATTATTGCTTATCCTTTTTCATAATTTCCATACTTTCACAAGAACTCAAAGAAGAAATCATGTAAGCCACTCATACTATTTCTTTAATGAATTCCATACAATTTCCTTCCATTCTAACCAATAAATACACACACCAAAACATTCATACATTATTTCATTATTTCATTATTTCTCACAACTTATAATGTCTAAGACCTCCAATCAATAAACTTAACAATTATTTAACATTTAGAGGTACAATTAGAACCCCTTGACATAATGCCTAATCCTCAAAATCCCTTAGCATCTAGAAACAAGGAAGTAATACAATTCCGTTTTTGATCTCATTCCAAATAGAAGTCTTCCTTGAACAACCTCAACATCCCGTTTTCATAAACGTTAACCCCTATAAGATTTCATTCCATAAACCCATAAAGTTCAAATCTATGATTACATCAATTCGCAAATCTTTATATAATCTACTTATCACCAATAATTTCCTAATCCCCCATCAACATAAAACTAATCCTACTTCTTATTCTTAATCCATTAAAATTTTCATATTTATACTTAAGCTCCATTAGCTTGTTCAACTACTAAATCTAATTCTTTCTTAATCTAGAATGGTATTGTACAGATAGAATCTTCAATTAAGTATCAAGCTTCATATAGCCTCCCAATCAAAGAAATTAGCGTCTTAAATCCATTTAAGTGACATACATGACCTTATTTCCAAGGTTGCCCTCTTAAACATGCTTGATTTCCTTGCCTGGAAAAAACCTCATTTATAAGCCACTAAACATTTTACAACTCGATCACCATCCAACCTAACTTCCTATACAAGAATAAATATCCATAGTGCCGAAACATAGATCTTAACATTCTCATGCATGGCTTGTTATCCTATCTATTTAGTACAATAGTTCGGGGATCTTCAACATGACTACTCTTTTGAGCCTTCAACCTTGATAACATTCTGAAAACCCCCATTACCACCTAGAATCAGATGTGATTCTTAACAAACCAATTCAACATTTGAAATCTTAAATCAATTAATTATGATAAATCTTTTGACTCAAATCAAATTCACACATCACTCATAATTCAACCAAATTTCTATGAACCAAAACCTTCCCTTTCCATTAATCATCCAAAACAATAAGCAATAATCACATTTATTCCAATTCAGATCAATAAGAGTAAGACATCATTCAAGAATATGGAGAAGAAAGCAAGAATTTCAGCTTGCTTAAACAGGGAAGAAATCGGACAAAACAGGAACAAGAATCGGTCACCTCAAAGTCACCACAGCCTAACATGTAAAATTCATTATATGTGTCTTCCTACTTTTAATTCATCCCCATCGGACATTCATGCTGCCAGAGCCAATTAGAATAGGGGAAAGAGGAAAATTTCCAAGAAAATCCCAAGCTATACAATCCATATACAAAGCACATTTATAACATTAATCTTACTTTTAAGCAAGGCTAATTAAGCATTCAAGCTACAATTACACAGAAATCCTCAAGAATAGCGTCGGATGAGCAGTACCTCGATTTGGGGCTTTTGAAGAAATTGAGCTCAATCCGGTTCCCCACTCGAAATTACTCCCAAAATCGATAAAATTGAAGCCTAAGCACCCTTTTAATGAAGTTAGAAACTCCAAAAACTTCCCATAAATTGGAACATCTTTCCCCCCAATCTCGCTAGAGTTCGGCCAAGAAAGAAGGAAGACGAAGAACAAGAGCTTACCTAAGGTTGACCCCGAGCTCCATGAGTATTTCCCCCCAACCTTCACCGCCGGTCGCCGTCGTTTTTGGGCCAGAGTTGCCGCTGCAACGCTTGAAGGAACATGGGATGACGGGAGAGACAGAGAAAGTGAGGAAGAGATTGAGGGAGAGAGAGAAATCGGGATGAGGGAGTGGAAGGGAATACGCACGTGGGTGTATATGTAATTGAAAGGATAAGGATGGTGAGAAGATATTTTAATAGGTGTTTTATCATCTTGCCATTCCAATTTTATCTGGAGATATTTTGAACTAGGGGCAGATATTGTCATTTTTATTTTCTCTTTTCTGTTTGTTCCTAAATGGTAATTTTATTTACCATTCCCACTTACGGATAAACCCAAATTTGTCCCAAAAATAATTTCTCTAGATATGCTTTAATTTCCAAATTTATTTATAAGACTTTTTTAAATATCAACTAATACCCTAAGGTTCTAAATATTCCCTTATTTAAATCCATCTTTCAACTATTTTTCCTCAATTAATAAATAAAATAAATTTTAAAAATTATTAAAAATACACCTGGCCTCATAAATTTATTTATAAATCTGTTAAATTTCTATATACCATCCCAAGACTTTAAATAAACCCTTGTTATCCCTGTTTTCCAAATCAAGTTTTATCTCCTAATTATTTTTCTTTATTTCTTAGAGAAAATAAGCCTTAAATTTATTAAGGATGCCTAAACATCATAAATTTATTTTTAACGCTTTTTAATATTTTGATAGTATTCCTCAAAACCTTGAATAACTCCTTATTTTCTATTTTCTAAAATTTGGGGTGTTAATGCCTTTGGAACCCCTGGAGCTTTTCCTTGTAGCCACTGCCTTAGGTTGAGGCTTGGAAGCAGTCATCTTTACTCTCTTTTTCTTGGCCTCTGACTGAACCTCTGGCCCTTCTTCTTCCTTATCAGACTTTAGGAACTCTGAGGTAGTCTGAATAGCATCCACTACTTTCTTCTGAGCAGTTTTCTTGAATTTTACCTGCCTCCAGACACCCTAACTTGGAAACACAGAATGAGGCAAATCAGATTTGGGCACATTAGTCTTTTCAACTAGAACCTCTTTCTCAGCTTCTGCCTTTGCAGAGTTCTTGGCTTCCCTTTCTTGATGGCTCTTGGTCAATCTTTCAGTCAATTCTTCAACCTTAGAATGAAGCTCCTCTGCTTGGTGATGAAGGTAGGGCAATAGATCAACGAAAACTGGTTGAGGCTCTCCTTCATATACCACCATGGCCATGCTCATATCTTCCTCCAAAACAACATCATCATTTGCTGGGGGAACATTGGTGACCTTAACTTCTGAATTTGATGCTTCTTCCACCATAACTTCTTCTTCTGCCATGCTTAACTTGATTGCCTCTGCCAGTTCATGAATTTCCTTAAGAGTCTGATCCATGGAGGCATCCTTAGGAATTTGAGAGGCTTTAGAAGTAATTGAGGACAAGATAACAGTAGCTTCCACAACCTTTTCTTGAACTTGGCTGCTTTCTCACTTAGTTGTCACAATGAATCTCTTCCCCCCTTTTTGGCATCATCAAAAGGGACAAAGGAAAGAGTAGGAGTAGTGTCAACCACCACGGCATTGCCTTTTCTGGAATAGGTCTGGGAGGGCTCTGGCCGAGGAGTATATGGAGGTGGAGAGGGAGGGATTCGAGAAGGCTGAGGAGGTGGTGGTGGAGTAGGATGAGATAGAGATGGGGCTTGTGTCTGAGGGGATTGGGAAGGAACAAGAGGAGTGGTAGTGAATTGCATAGGGGAGGGATGAGGGTCTTGGTTGTCTGAATCTAAGGAGGTCTGTCTGGAGGGAGAGGATGAAGAGGTATGTTTAGGTGAAGAAGGGGTGTGTTTAGGAGATGCTTGTGTTTTGGGAAGAGGGGAGGTAGGATGGGAATGTGTGGGTGAGGGATGTGGCGAATAGTGAATGGGAGATACCTGATGGGCTTCATGCCCATGGAATGGTGATAATGGAGATCCGGGGAGAGCAACTTGAACTTTTTGCCTAAGGAGATCCTCCAGGCCAGTAAGTTTGTTATGGAGGAATTTGTGCATGTTCACAACTGCATTATAGTCTTTGAAGATTGTCAGCGTGCTCTCTTTGACAGATTGTACTACAGAACTGTTCATGGAAGCCACCAATCTACTCAAAAATCTTTCCTCCAATGCTTGGTGCTCCAGGGATATTTCTTCCACTACTTTGGATGACACTCTGTTAACAAGAGGAGCAATCACATTGGCAGGGAGTGGAACACCTTCTTCTGGCACAGGTGCTGCAAGTTCTGGTTCTACTGGTGCAGGTGCCACTGGTTCAGAGGAGTGGGAGGCAGAAGAATGTACTTCTTCTTTTTGAGCCTCTACTGCAGGTTCTTCAGGAGGGTGGCCTTCTTGACTTTGAATATCTGGTTGAGGAGGAGGAGGGATGAATCCCTGACCCAAAGGAGGCAGCCCTATCTTCTTCAGAGTGGTCAGATTGCATCTTGGGGGCTCAATGTTCTGGTCACTATCAAGCCAAAAAATCTTGTTATTGTAGAGGATGAATATATCAATGGTGCAAAGGAGATAGGAGTCTTGACAGTCTTTGTCTTCTGAAATCGCAGAAACTCCTCACAGATGAGTTGCCCGGGATTGACAGGGACTTTATTGATGATCATGGCCAGGACTGGGTTATCTATGTCAAGAATCTGGGAGAAATTGCTTGCCTTGTTCACCATGCATCTGAAGTATGCATAATGAATGACTCGATATGGTGGAGATAGTTGTGCAGGCTTGAGAGTTCCCTGAAGTGGACTGATTGGTTGATAAATTTGTAACAAATCAGTATCAATGTATTTCTCCTTATGCTGCCAAGAATTATATGCTTCCATTCCTGGCCTGTCAATGTTTAGCCATTTGTTCAAATCTAACCAGCCAAAAGAGAATTTCTTCCCTCTGACTTGAGAAGAGATTGTGATTTCTGAAATCTATCCTTCCGACTCAGGGTAGAAATCTTCAAGTTGGAATAGAATGCCTTCACAACTTTCTCATTATAATGATTCTTGATTCCTACCCACTGCTTGTAAGGCTCTAGCCACTCAGACATAGGGTATCCATTTTTCTCCAGATAGTCAATATCCATGTACCCATATCTTTGCTGCAAAGATCTTTTTTGAATGTCCTCTGATGCGGCTTCAATAAGACCCTGAGCATAGGATGAATCAATGGGAACTTCTATATATCCTGAGATGAGTCCTCTGACCTTTACTGTTGAAGGACTTTTGCTTTTGGACTGGGAGGTATTGGCACGGGTTTTAGCCATTGGTGGTGATGGTTGAGAAGTAGAGGGTGTAGGGTTTGAAGGTGGTGAAGGGTGTCTATAGGTGAGTGCAGGGTCTCCTGGGGGTAAGGGAACTGTATTTGGAACAACTTGTGCTATGTAATTTTTGGGTATATGCATTTTGGGTGCCATCTAAGAGGTTTATATAGAGAGCTAAGGGTTATGGCTAGCGATTCGAAAGGGCCGGGTCTAGGGAGTTATGATGAATGATGATTCGAATAATGGCTCTAGTTACGACTATTTCGAAGGGTTTTGATGATTCGTGACGTTAGGGTTTGATGAGAGGAGGAGAAATAATGCTAAGAGTGAATGCAAATGGAGCGAAATGATACAACAGTTACATATGTCAAGTATATATGAGAAAATAAGTGCTAAAAGGTATGCAACTATCAGAAAAAGTGTACGTTACAAATGTTACCATTAGCGCTTGATCGATCACATGTGCCTTGTGATCTATCACAGAGTGCAGTCTTTGATCGATTGGATGTGTCTAATTGATTAGGGATTGTTGTGATCGATAGGTCCATGCTGAGAAATCGATGCCTGATCGATTACTCCTTCCTTGTGATCGATTAGACAGCTCTGATCGATGGCAGCTTCTCCCTAATCGATGCTCTCAATCTTCTTTAATCGAAGCCTAATCGATCACAGAACATGTTCTGTGATCGATCAGGGTTACCTGATCGATTGGATGATGGATTTTCACTGATCCTGCAAAATTTTAATTTGACACTCCGATGCCTAAGTCAGTACTTTATCATCAAATATATATATGAAAATTTAGAAGAGTTAAGGATTTGATACAGTTTTACAACTCATTGGGATTTACTATTCCCAATTCTCTTCTAATGAACATGAATTGTTCAGCTGCCAGAGGTTTGGTGAAGATATCTGCTAGCTGCAAGTTAGTTGGAATAAATTCGACCTTGACATCCTTCTTTTGTACATGGTCCCTGATGAAGTAGTGTTTGACATCAATATGTTTTGTCCTTTAGTAATGCACTGGATTTTTGGCCAAGCTGATTGTACTAGTGTTATCACAGAGGATTGGGACCTCTGAGAATTCCATTCCCAGATCCTTCAATTGATGCTTGAGCCATAGGACTTGAGCACAACAACTTGCAGCAGTAATGTATTAAACTTCTGTGGAGGACAAGGAGACACAATTCTGCTTCTTCTTGGCCCAAGAGATTAATGATCCTCCAAGAAATTCACACTGACCACTGGTACTTTTTCTATCAGTTTTGTACCCAGCATGATCTGAATCTGAGTATTCCATGAGGTACTCCTGAGTTCCTATGGGGTACCATAATCCCAGATCCTGAGTTCCAACCAAGTACCTTAGGATCCTCTTAACACGTGTGGTGGGATTCCTTTGGATTAGCTTGTTATCTGGCACATATTCCCACACTGAACTGAATATCTGGTCTGCTTACAGTTAGATATAGGAGGGAACCAATCAGACCTCTGTATGTGGATTGATTGAAGTCCTTTCCCTTTACATCAGCATCCAGTAAAGCTGTGGAACTCATAGGTGTCTCTTCTAAATTTGATAAATCCATTCCAAACTTCTTCAAGATCTCCTTTACATACTTGGATTGTGAGATGAAAATCCCATCTTTTCTCTGTTTAATTTGAAGACCTAAAAAGAAGTTCAGTTCTCCCATCATGGACATCTCAAACTCTCCGTGCATGATCTTAGAGAATTCTTCACAAAGAGATTCATCAGTAGCACCAAAAATGATATCATCAACATAAATATGTACTATAAGCATGTTTTTCCTTTTATGTAAAATAAACAGAGTGGTGTCTACTTTTCCTCTTATAAAACCTTTATCTAATAGGAAATTACTTAATCTTTCATACCATACTCTTGGTGCCTGTTTTTGTCCATATAAGGCCTTTTTAAGTTTGAAGACATGATCAGGCTTAGAAAAATTTTCAAACCCAGAGGGTTGTTCAACATATACTACCTCTATAATATAACCATTAAGAAAGGTACTTTTTACATCCATTTGATATAATTTGAAATTTTTTAGTGATGCAAAAGCTAATAAGAGCCTTATTGCCTCCAATCTAGCTACTGGGGCAAAAGTCTCCTCATAATCTATGCCTTTTTCTTGGTTATAACCTTTAGCCAGAAGTCTTGCCTTATTTCTAACCACAGTTCCAGATTCATCAAGTTTGTTTTTGAAAACTTACTTGGTTCCTATTATAGGATAGTTTGAAGGTCTTGGAACCAAATCCCAAACTTGATTTCTTTCAAATTGATTGAGCTCTTCTTGCATAGCAACTATCCAGTCACAATCTATCAATGCTTCTTCAATGCAATAAGGTTCAATTTCAGAAATAAACGCAGAAAAATGCATTTCATTTTGAATCTGGCTTCTGGTTTTGACAACTCCACTAACATCACCAATTATTTGCTCAAGAGGATGATCCCTATGATGTCTCCAGGATGAGGGACCTGCTGGTTCATCATGGAAATCATTCTCTTGATCTTCTTCATCCGGTGATGATATTGGTTGTGTTGTGGCTTTAGCTTTGATTGAAAAATCAGACTCTTCTTCTATTAAAGGCCTCTGTTTAGAGTCAGTTTCATCAAATACTACATGGATTGACTCTTTAACAGTAGATGTTCTTTTGTTAAATACTCTATAGGCCTTGCTTCTATTAGAATACCCAATGAAAATTCCAGAATCAGCTTTAGGGTCAAATTTACCTAAATTTACCTTTATATTGTTGTGGATGTAGCATTTAGAACCAAAAACTTTGAGATGACTTACATTGGGCTTTCTTCCTTTGTAAAGCTCATAAGGAGTTTTATCCATTGCTTTTCGTATGTAAGCTCTGTTGGATATGTAGCAAGCTGTACTCATTGCATCTGCCCAGAACACTTGAGATATTTCCTTTTCATTAAGCATTGTTCTTGCCATTTCTGTGAGGACACGATTCTTTCTTTCCACCACTCCATTTTGCTGTGGTGTTCTAGGAGCTGAGAAGTTGTGATTTAACCATTTTCTTCACACAGCTCTAGGAAGTCTTGGTTCTCAAATTCTCCTCCATGATCTGTTCTGATTGAGTTGATTTTCTTGCCCTTTTCATTCTGCACTTTCTTAGCAAATAGATAAAAGGTATCAAAGGTATCATGTTTAGAGGAAAGAAACATAGTCCAAGTGAACCTAGAATAGTCATCCACAATCACAAGAGTATATAGACTTCCTCCTAGACTTTTTACTTTTGCTGGTCCAACTAAATCCATATGGATCAGTTCCAGAGGTCTAGTAGTGGAGACTCCCTTCTTTGGTTTGAAAGAGAGCTTTGTTTATTTCCCCTTTTGGCATTCTTCACATAGTAAGTCAGTCTTTACTTTCATATTAGGTATCCCAATAATAAGATCCTTCTTGATTAGATTATCTAGTTGAGTCATGTTTACGTAAGCTAATCTTTTATGCCACAGCCAACAGCTATCAGAATTACTTATAAAGCATTTTTCAGAAAATTGCTTATTTAAATCAACTGTATACAAGTTTCCATTTCTGTTTGCCTTCAATCTACATTTAAGATTTGATTTATCTATAGCTAGTTCTTTCTTATCTACTATGAGACATTCATTTGAGTCAAAGATTACCCAGTTACCTCTGTCAGTGCTTTGACTGACACTTAGCAGGTTGTGGCAGAGACCTTCCATAAGGTAAATGTCTTTAACTGCTCCAATGTCTTCTTTTCCTGCAATTTTTCTAGACTGATTTCCACCAAAGCTTACTTTAGCTCCATCCTTCATGATTAGATTGTCCAATTTCTCTTTATCTCCAATCATGTGTCTTGAGCATCCACTATCTATATACCACTTGTTATTGTTGGATGCCTTAAGACAAACCTGCACAAACTATACAGCTTTAGGTACCCAAACTTTCTTGGGTCCTTTGGGATTAATATGTTGCCTTTTATCCTGATGGATTTTAGGCTGATGTGTCCCTTTAGGGACCCATTTGTATGAACCGAATACTTCATATTTCTTAGGATAGCAGGTTGATTTAGTATGCCCCATTTTGTTACAGAAATTACAGAAACTAAGAGGTGATGAGTATTCTGAGGCTTTTCTGAAAAACTTCAAGTAGGGTTTCTCTTTAGGTGCACAATTTTTCATTTTTCAGGGATTTGGGAGTTGGATTATAGCCTATCCCAGTTAGGGGTGAGCAAAATCAAACCGAAATCGAAAACCGAACCGAAACGAATTAAATTCGGTTTTTTCGGTTTTTGGTGCGTGTTCGGTTTTTTTAATTCGGTTTTCGGTTCAGTGCTTTAAAAAATAATTCGATTAAAACCGAATAACCGAAATATTAAAAAAAAAATTCATAGTTTTCTTTGTATACACTTAAGTTTTAAAATTCAAAACTTAAAAATATACCTTTTGTTTTTCTTATTTTAATTTAAAAAATGATATGTCATATATAACTCATCAATATTTAGTTTTTAAAATTTTTATTATGCTTTTTTTTAGATGAAGTGATGTTAAATACATTTTTTTCTTTGTATTTTGCATTTTTCCTAGAAATCTTATATTATGTTTCTAGTTTATATATTGTATTATGTTATTTGGGATCTTATTGAGGTTATTAGGTTTATAATTTGTATTGAGTTTTACTTATTGAAAATTCAAAATGTCTAATTTAATTAAAAAGAAAAAATCTTCAGTTATTTCGGTTATTAACCAAACCGAACCAAAATATTTCGGTTAATTCGGTTTCGGTAAATCGGTTTCGGTTCGGTTTTGAAAATTTTCCCTATTCGGTTATTTCGGTTTTTACCGAAAACCGAACCGAATAACCGAATGCTCACCCCTAATCCCAGTTTTATCTCTATAAGCCTTTTGATTCATTAGCATGATATCAAGTGTTTCAGTGCTCTTGGTGAATTTCTTCAAAATTCTAGAAATCTTTTCATTTTCTTTCAAAAGTTTTTCACAGTTTGTACATTCAAAATTTTCTTTCTTTTGAAGTGATTCTTCAAAAATCTGTTTGCATTTCATGCAATCTAATTCCTTAGTTTTCTTTTCAAGATCTTTGTTTTTCTTTCTCAAAACAGAAACTTCTTTTGCTAGTTTCACAAATTCAACATGTATATCATTATATGCATCTTGAAGTTCTTGAAAAGATAGGTCAGTATGATATACCTCACTGTCAGACGATTCCTCTTGTGCTACCAGACAAAGGTTGGTTGCTTCCTCAGCATCACTGGCTTCTTCATCTGAACTATCTCCCCATATAGAGGAAACGTAGGCTTTCTTTTTGCCCTGGAACTTCTCCTTCTTTTTCTCCTTCTCCTTAAATCTTTGAAGGCTTGGACATTCTGATTTAAAGTGTCCAGGCTTCTTGCATTCATAACATACATGAGCATTTTTCTGGAAGTCCCTTCAGGTGTTACTTGAACTACCTCTCTGAAACCTTCCTCTATTTCTGAAGAATTTCCTAACTTTTCTGACCATGAAAGTCATCTCATCGTCATCCAGTTCTTCTTCATCTTTCTCATCTTTATCATCTTTTGTAGCAGCTGAAAGAGTAATATTCTTTTTCTTCTTGTCTCCATACAGTTCTCTTTGTTCTTTGATGGTTGATTCATATTCAGCCAGACTTCCAAATAAGGACGTGATGGAGCTCATGGATTCTCCTCTCATTTCTCGGATTGCAGTAGCCTTCATCTGCCATTCAGGAGTCAGTATCTTCAAGATTTTGGAGACTTGTTCTGTCTCTGAAATTCTCCTTCCAAGGGCAGTAAGGTTGTTTATCAGATGAGTGAACCTGATTTCCAGTTCCCTGATTAGTTCTCCTTCTTCCATTTTGAATAGGTAAAAGTCAGAGATCAATTGCTCAATTCTTCTGGTCTTTACTCCACTGGTTCCTTCGTGAGCAACTGCTAGAGCATCCCACATTTCTTTCGTTGTCTCTAGATGACATACTCTAAAGTATTCCTTCTGACTTAGGGCATTCTGAAGAATCAAGACTGCCCTGCTGTTTAGTTTCAGATTTTATTTGTCATCTTCTGTGAGTTCTTGTGGTAGTTTTGGTATTTGAACTCCATTTTCTGTCTTCATAGGAATGATGTCTCATTCTTCTACTATCTTCCAGAGTTGATATCCGGATGATTTGATAAAGACTTTCATCTTCATCTTCCAGAAGGTATAGTGTTCACCATTGAATCCAGGTGGCTTGGAGATTGAACTACCTTCAGGAAGAACATTGTCATATCCTGCTATTATGGATCTTTGCTTCTCTTGATCGTTGGATCAACTGACTTTGAGTATTCGGATTCTGATACCATATGAAAGAGGCAGGAGTGCACAATAGGGGGTGAATTGTGCTCTTTAAAAAAAAGGAAATCAAATTGAGAGAAACAATATTTATACTGTTTCAGCCCAATCTTGGCCTACGTCCAGTTCTCCAACCTTTAGATGGGTTCTACTAATCTTTTCAAGATTAACTCAGGCTCTTGAATGCTCTTACAAGTGTCAGCAATAAATCTCTCTCTCTCTCTCTTCACTGATCACTCCCCCTTACAACTTGTAAGATTACACCCTACTCTTAAGATCCCACTATCTCAAGAGTAATCCTCACTTGATTGTGAATACAGAATACTAGTTCACTCTATTAAACAGATTGTGTTACACACTGAAGAATATCAATCAATAAGCTTTCAAAAGATTGGTGAGTATTGAATGCAGTAGGTGCAGATATTCAATATGGCAACTCAATGACTTCAACCAACTTCTTTACAATGGCTTTTATACTTTCTTCTAGAAATTTGCCCGTTGTGAAAATATAGCCGTTGCATGTCTAGAGAGCAGGTTAATCTGATTATGAAGAGTTGGGATAGTATTCAGGAAAGCATTAGCTTCATTTTGCTTGATTTACTTCAGTTCATCTCTCTTCATTAATTGCTGGAAGTAGTTGGTGTGTCTAATGGCTTTAATGGCAGTTTGCGTGCCAACGTTAACTTCCTGAAATGGGCCTGTGCACTTTCTGTACTTGATAGCTTAAAATAGTCTGAACCATTGAATTTTTGAATAAGTCCTATTGCCACTTCAATCAGAGCCTCCAATCGATCATAAGGGATGGTCTCTAATCGATCACATATATCGATTACACATAGATCATAGCCTCCATCACTAAATATCAAGTTAGAAAATTATTCGTCTGATCGATTACAAGGGAACCCTGATCAATTAGACATGTCCAATCGATTGCAGATAGATTGTGCTCAGATTACATGTTTTCTAAGATCGATCACTCAATACACTCTGATCGATTAATGCTCTCTGATCGATTGGTGCTCTCTGATCGATTAGACTTAGATTATCTTATTTCCTCTGATCGATTAATGCTCTCTGATCGATTAGGTTTACTTCTCTAATCGATTAAGCTTTCTTCTTCTGATCGATCACAGGGCCTCTGATCGATTGGTCGACTACAAGTCTAACTTCTAATCTGAACCTGATCTATTCCTGATGAATTAGTCATCACTTAGGATTTTCTATCAGATTATTTCTAAGTCATCCCTAATTTTTTACCTAGCCTTTCTTTATGCCTAAGTTATGTTTAGTTATCATCAAAACTCATTATTCTAACAAAATATGCCTTATAAGTAGACTTTATAAATAAGCTTGTAATGTCATTCTACCTATATATATTTGTGTATATTGTCTTTGTTTAAAAAATATTTTTATAAAGGAAAAAAATAGGAGGCTCATTCAATTCAGTAATACACAAGAAAAAGCAATTTTGTGCTAGAAGCAACGAGACACTTGCACGGAAGAATAACTTCCTCTAGTACTTTCAACATAAAGTTAGATAATTAATTTATATTAAGAAAGTTTAAGAAGTTAGCTATTTATGAAAAATGTAGGTTAATTTTTATAGTAATAATTTTTTTTGAAACTATGACGTTAATGGAACATATTCTTTAATATATATGAAATTAATATAGATAATGATAAATTTGGAAGATATCATAGAATAGGATACATGGAGTCTCACATTTAGAATTGAAATGAATTATCTAACTACTTCTTACCTTTAGAACATAACAGATGCACTCCATAGAATAAAGAACATAACAAAAGTAATTACTCTCTTTGGTCCCAAATATAAAATTTATTTACTTAATTTGATTATATTAAAAATGTTAATTCAGTTAATTGAGATGTTATGTTTTTCTAAAACACGATTATAATCTTATTTAATCCCCCTCTCTTACTTCATTATTGTTAATAGAGCATTAATTGAAGTAATTTAGGAAAATGTTGATAAAATTTTAAAAATATGACCCATATTTAGAATCTAAGTCAATTCCCCAAATATATCATATAATAAAGATCACATGAAGTATTTTTTTCCAACAAAAATATTATTATCCTTCAATATTTGTAATATTTGTATATAATTAATATCCTATATGAATATTGGCCATGTCAATTAAATATATCATGATAATTTAGTTTTTTTATCAGGATACATAATAAACTAAAATTTATCATCACCATAGAATCACTGTATTGTATAGATAATTTTTTTTTATCAAATTTTTAGAGTTTTAAAGGCTACTCTCTTTTTATATATAGAGGTGGACATAAAGTGGTCCATATGCCAAGTGGATCGCAAAATGATGTTTAAATTAAATGGAACCATTTTGTTTTTTTTTCCCCGTCTTGTTGTTAAGATTAAAAGATGGATCACATCAAGGTTACTCGATCTTGAAGAAAACGAAGTAAGCGGCCATAATATTCTCTCATTTATGGTCACTTTTTATCCACAACAATATAATACTCGTTTACTTCAATCTTCAATATAAAATTAAAAGTTTAAAACTAAATTGTTTTATTTGGAGAGGTTAATGATATAAAAATAAATTACTTTAAAAATATTTATATTACTAAATTTTTCACACTAATTTACATGAGTTGTAATTGTTAACCACATAAGCATTAGCATTGTCTCTGTCTCCATTCACGACAAATTGATCTCCCCCTTAGATGAACCAAAACGTCAGCAAGTCTGCTGATTCTTCTCATCCCTCATAGTCTTTTATGGATATATAAGAGTGGCAACACCGTCGGCGAGATCCAAAACAATAAACCTTGAACGACATGATGCTCAGTCTATTAGTCGTAAGAGAGCAACCAAATTGAACAAATCTATCATCAAGAAGCGGGGATCGTCAAAGGCATAAAAAACACCAACACGCACCCTTATTATCGTCTATATTTGTAAACTTCTCCTTCTCAAAACATAATAAAACCTTTTTAACTACAATCACAAACCCTAACCATGATAGAGAGAGTTTCACATAAAAATAATTTAAGATGATATATGTTAGAATCTTGAGTTTTGATAAGGATTGGACCCATAGATAACATAAGTAAAATGAACAATTAGCATATAACTTAGTTTGGAATAAATTGAGATAAGAATCATGTTAAATGACTAAGTAAAAGAGTGTAGGTTACTTTAACATCATTGAACAAGTAAAATCTTATAGATAACAGATACTCTATCGCTAAACTAGAACCTATTGCTAACAAATGGAAGGGTTAGGATAACAATAGCTAATGAAGACTTAGCAATAATCTGAAGAAAAGTATATATCTCTATCGCTAAGACCTTCACTATCACTAACATAATGAGTTGAGCTAGCCTAAGCAAGCAAAGAACAATAAATCACTATCACTAAGCTCTGTACAAGTATATCACTATCGCTAAGGCCCCATAGATAACATGGATAATACAAAGGGGAAGAATGTCAGAACATCTAGCAGCAATGAACTAAGTTAGCTAGCGATAACATGATTAGCTATCGATAACAAAATACTTGAAATAACTTAGACATTCAGATAACTAATATAGTGTCTTTAAGCAAATGAGCTAATAAGATAACTAGCGATAACATAGTTACTAGCGATAACATGATTAGCTATCGATAGAGAAATACTTGTTGAAATAACTTAGATAATCAGATAGCTAATACATTGTCTTTGAACATTGAGCTAATAAAATACACTAGCGATAACACCTACTGTGCTTCACATGAATACTTGTTTAGCTAACAGCTAAATGCAGGACTTACACTATTAAGCTAGCGATAGCCAAGAGTGCTAGCACTACTGAAAAAGCTGCTATGCAAGTACAATGGTTACAGGTGATCGTTACTCACAGTCTCTATCTCTCTTAGCTCATCCTCTGCAAGATTAATTGAAGCAAGAGAAGAAAGTTGACAAAGATGAAGAACATCATTAATTGCCAACGGCTAAGAGCTTCCAAAGACTAATTTCAAACGGCCTCTTGAAGCTGAAAGAAAAGGCAAGCTATGAAGAGTTATAAATATCAAGACTTGAGCATTTATGAAAAGTAACTCACTAAGTGACTCACTCACACACACAGAGAAGAACTAGCATTCAATATTTCCATCTACTCTCTGCTCACAAAAGCTCAAAGTATTTATTACTCTTAGTGAGATTATTTGTACTTAAGTGTTTATCAAAATCTGTTCATTGAGTGAACTCATTAATTGAAATACTCTATTGTTTGAGGTTGTTATAAAGCTTGGGGCTTTAGGACAGGGTTCTGCCCTTACAAGTTGTAAGGGGGAGCGTTTAGAAGGAAATCTAAAGCTCTGTTGTAAAAGTTGGCAGGTGAACCCGTTTTTGTAAAACCTGTGGTATAGTGGAACCCAACGAGGAGTTGGAGAACTGGACGTAGACATTGTGTTGGCCGAACCAGTATAAAAGATTGTTTTGTGTTTTTTAAGTTTTAATTTTTAAAGCACAATTCACCCCCCTCTTGTGCGTTTTTGCCATTCTCAATATATTGGTTAGAAAAGAGTTTTGCTACTTTAAATAATACTATTCATTATAGAAAAGGATTTTCTAACATAAGACTCCATATCATGGATAATAAATGCTTTCTTACAATATTTGTCAAAGTTAATCATATTGGAAAAAGATGTAACTAATTATTAAAATTTAGCAACCTTTCATTGCCATCATTAACCATGTTAGAAGAAGATAAATACTATCATGGTTATTTAAATAAACCCTACCAAAATAAGGTTTTATATTAGCAATACTTGCCTTGGGCGTACACTAAACCCATAATTTCTCTTACAAAATGCCCTGCTTATTTTCCAAACACGTTTCATATCAACACACACAGAGAGTTCAAAAAACATATCTCTATATCCATGAGTCACATACATATGATATAACCAAAATTATAAAATCATCTATGGGCCTCAGATTTCTTGCTGGAATGATCATCGGCTCAAAAGAATAACAGCCATTCATATAGTCAGAGTGAAACAAGAAAACAATAAATATGCCTAAGAGTTTGGCAATATACAATCCTCTCACAAAATAACCAAAGTGAGCATTACTATCAGGCTACGTTGCAATCTTTGCTCCCTTCCTAGTAAATCATGCTTGGAAGCCTTCACCTGAACAATGTTGAGCAACGGAGTGAGATAATATCTCAATAACATACTATTCTTACTTATTGTAAATGTGAGTGTTTGCCAATTATCTGTCTATTTGGATAGGCTCAAATGTTACAAAATTACACATCTATCAATTAGCATAATGTTCATATAAATCATAGAGTTCTTTTCTTTAAAAACATGCATAGTCATGCAACCTAACCAGGAGGTCTATTCTTTTAGAATAAATGACATATTATCAACCAATCAACCAATCAACCAAGTCTTAAAGACCTATTCCCCTTCTTAAGGAACAATAAAGCCTATAAGGCCTACCCTTTTCCAAGGACACTTAGCCAACCAGCCTATCCTTTTCGAGATTCATAGCCACTCAATTGGCCATTGAGGATCTTATTACGAGATAGGGAATTCTTCTCTCAAATATAAAAAAATCACAACATCCATTGAACAACTTCAATACCAAGAGATATAATGACTATTTAGTCATCTCATAAGTGGCTATGGTAAATTAGTATATGAAACTCATACTGCTTTTCCAAAACTCTTTACACATGTTCACATCAATTATAAACATATAATCCCACAAGACTTATTTTATCAAATAATATTCTCATCTCATACTTAACTTCATATACATATATTCACCATAACAAAGTAGTTTACAAACATCTCATTAAAAAGACACAAAAATTTATGACGAGTAGAATGTGGTTACTCTTGAAGTCAATGAGATAATAACACAAAAACGATTATTTATGCTCAAACTCAACAACAAATCTTCTACACAAAATCAAGCATAGAACATATGATTAACAACTAAGCAAGTGATAATTACAATAATTTAGGGACTTAATCCCTTATAAAGTTCAATAACCACTTTAGAAATTCGATAATCATTCTTGGGATTTGGTTGGGTCAATCTAGTTTCTAACATGCCCTTTAACTCACAATCATTCCCAATTAACTCAATCACTTCCAATCTCAACTTTCCATAACTTAGAATTTTCACCAATCATACCTATTTTCCATAATCATGCATATGTGGGATTCTAAACCGATTAAACCTTAAATCCTACTCATAATAACATATCACAATCATTAAAACCATCATTGAATACTTATATTATCATAACTTAGCCAAAGTGGCTTATAATATTAAACCCTAGGTGTTTAATTTCATAAAACCTCAAATTCAATCAAATTAAACTGGTTAAAAACTCTTATATAACCTCAATGAGTCATTCAAAAATTAAAAATTGGGTAAATCAACTCCCTATATCAAAGTCTCCTAAAAACCCTGATTTCTCAAGAAACAATATAAAATTCAATAGGGAACTGTGAAATTATAGCTTAGAGTACCATTCCTTGGTGTTAGATTGCTCAAAAATACTCCCAAATCTTCAAAATATCAAGCCTTATCAGTGGAGCCAATAATTCGGGCTAAGCCCGGCCAGCCACTTTAAGAGGATAGTTGGGCTTTAATTTTCGAGCCTCTAGAAGGGAGTCGTGCCTAACGAACTAGCCCTATAGGGCCAAGGGTTTAAAAGGGCCGACCCTACAAGACCGAGAGTCAGTTTATTGGCCCATGAGTTTTTTATTTTTTTAAAAGTAAACAATGAAAATTCTGAAACATAAAGTAAAAAGATAGTAAACCCTTATTCCCTAAACCTATGCGACTATTTGTAAAGAAAGTTTTATTAAGGAAGTCGATTCCTCATCATCTCTCATAAATAAAAAAATTCAGTTCCCTAAATAATACTATGAATCTGATTTCTTGGGCAGCCATAGAACAAAAATAATCCTTAAAGGATAAAAGCATAACACATAAAAAGAAACTTGGATTAAGGTCGCGTTACATACTGAATGTGTTCATGATGTTGTTTATTTTAGTTGCTCATAACCAAAAGAATCCTTAAACGTTAAGTTCACAATACTTGCTGGATTTAATTGTTTTTTTTTTCTATTAAGGGAGTCGATTTTATTGTTTATTTTTTTTAAATACAATTTTATTTTTTATTTCCAGCCATGTTGTGTATTTTGGATGTGCTCATAACAAAAAGAATCCTTAAAGGAGGACAAGATTGGCTGCTACGACATTTGAATCTCCATGTTTTTATTTTGGTTTATTGTTAGGTTGTTGATAAAGATAATGGATATGCTCATGATGTTAGAGACAAAATTCTTGATATTGTTACCAATCAAATAGAGCCTACTCAAAGTGAAGTACAATCAATTGCGGTTGATATTGATGATAGTGGTGAAGATGATGATGATGGTCATAATATTGTTGCTTAATGTTTATTGTTGAGTAGTTTCTCTTGTGTGACTTATTTAAATATGGACAATGTTTATCATTAATTGATGATTTATTAGTGTTTGTTTGTTGATATTTGTATTGTAACTTAATACTGATGATAATTAGTGTGTGAAATTAAGAAATTAAGGATTTTATTGTTTAATTTTTTTATGAAAAAAGAGTCGAAAAAGAGTGGAAAGCACTGAACAGGCCTAAAGCCCACCGGCCGGCCCTGAGCCCGACAATTTGAGGTCGAGCTTCACAAATCATGCATATTTTCACACCCAGGCCTAAATGGGCCAACCCAAATTACCAGCTATACCTAGCAGAGCCTTCCGCAGGTTCTCTCTCTCTCTCTCTCTCTAATTTTATGAATTTATGCCAAGGTTTGTATTTGTGGGAATCGATATTGGGCATTCGCCATGGCTTCGCCCTAGTGAGGTAGCCCTTTTTCTATGTGATTCTTCCTTAATTGCTTAATCGTGGCCTTGCCATATTGAATCCATGGCAAAAAACTGCCTTAAAATCATATTTTGTTGTGTTACCTTGCTGTGGCCTCACCCCAGCGAGCTTACGATAATAACACTTCCACAAAACATAATTCTACTTGAATCCTTTTCATGGCCTCGCCCCAGCGAATCCACCACAAAAAGGGCTCAAAAACACCTGTTTCTATACAATTTTTTTTTCTTAAACTTGTTGGGCCGAACAAGACAAAAAAGCCTCAAATAGGACTCTTTCTGGCACCTTTATTTCTAACTCACTATGGCTTCGCCAAAGGGAACCCATTGCAAGATAACTTGAACTTTTCCTCATTTTCTTTTTCACATTCTAATCTTTTAACAATTCAAACCTCAATTAACTCAAATCAAAACCAATCATAATCACTCCATGATCTTACTTAAATGAGTTAATTAACTGTTAACCTCAATTTAAAAATTAGGGATGTTATAATACTAATTTTGACCTACAAAAGGGTCATAATGAACAATGATCTATGTATCCTATAAAAGTATTGCGTGTTACTGTTCACAGAGCCAAATACTTCACGGCTTCTCTCACGAATATACTGTTCACAGAGGCGAATGCTTCACGGCTTCATGGCTTATGATTTGCATCAGGCTTGGCGCAACTTTTTTATTTTCCCAATTGTTTTTTTATTTAATCTGGCTTTATAGCACAATAAATTTTTACTTCAATACTTGGACCTCCCCGTGCCACATGTTTTTGTCTCTCACAGGTTACTATTCATGTCAGCCAACCTCAATTTATCCAATTTTTATTACGTCATTGGGCTCTGTGAAAGCCCTTTACTCTTCCTTGCAAACTTTCTCAGTCTTTCTCGGGCTACTTTGTGGAATTGTGGATCACATCAACGAATAGTCAAGCATTTTAAATTCAAAATTCAAACCCTACTTTCTTCTTCATCAAGCCTCTTTTGTACGCTGTCTCTGTCCTCATGTCAACTTTTCCTTCTTCTTCTTCACGCACGGTTTTACCTTCTCTCTCAACCTTCTCTCAAACTAAAAATCCCTCTCCCTGCCTGTCACACCCCTTTCACCCTTCTGCATGCATACTTTTGCTTTTCCCTTTCAATCTCCTCCAGTTGACGCTTCTTACTTACTGGAAATCGCTTTCCGTCTTCCTAAATAGAGCATACCCATATCAATTGGAGCACAGATTCTTCACTCAGAAGGTGTGTTTACTCTATTTTCCGGTGTATCCGCCACCATTCTCCGGCAAACACTATATTTTACCTTCTAATATAATATCCTTCGTATCATCTGTTAGACAATCGAAGTCGCTCTCTCATGGCCGTCGATTAACCTCCATCGCCGTGAGATTGAAACTCACAGGTTGGTTTTCCTTCATTCCTTGAATCAGCACTTCCTCTGTGATTTTCGTTGACTCTGTTTTCTTCTGTATATTTGAATATGTCTTCTAGGTGTTCATCCATGTATGGACTTCTTGGAAGGAGCTGCATCAGGAGGCTCTGGGGGTAAGTTGGTGGACATCTGCCACCATTTAGCAATGGCAGATTCAAGGGCAAGATTGGGCATCACACTGTAAAAATTGAGAGTGGAGCCATCGGTGAATCGTGGTGTGAAGTTTAATTTTTTACAAGTTTAAATTTTGTTTTATGTTTGTGATTAGGGTTTCATTGAGAACCATGAGATTCTGCCAGACGGTAATATGAATTTAATGGTTTGGCATTGCACTATTTCATTTTGATTGTTTTGTAGTTTGTTGAGAAGTTTGTTTTGTGTGACTGGAAGAATGCTTCTCTGATGTATCATTTGTTATTTTTTTTCTTTTTCATCTCTGATGTAACATATCAGAGGTTTTTGATTCCCAAATTGAGGATAAAACGCCGCCAATTGAGCCAGAAGAGAAAGCAATCCTGCATCAGATTCCCACTGCAACTTATAAGAGCCTGTTAGTCAAACAATTGGAGTATATTACTTGCATTACGATGCTTTATCTGAAACAAATTGGGTGTTTCTATTGTCAGGCAGTCTTAATAGTTGGTCGTTTGGGATAAAATATTTCACAAGGAGGGGTTTTGTGGCATGTTCTGCTGTGTGGCTCCAACTGTGCTGGGACTACTTCCAAATTAGGCGGTAAGCCTTATTCTTTCTTTTTCTTAAGAGCTTCTTCTCACTCGCTGGTTTGTATGATGAACATTCCCTGTACAAAGTTTCCATCCTACTCCATTAATACTTGCGGCTCACCCTGAAATGTAGAGGTTGTTCGGTGACTATATACACTAGCAATTTGAACTGAAGTTGCTGATTCATGAAGATTAATATTTAATTAATGATTGTTGTAGTGACATCATCTATGGCTTTGTACTGAGTTAACCAGCAATATAAATATGAAGTCTTATCCTGCCAATCTTTGATTTACCATGTATGAGCAGTTTAAGAGGCCTCTTTGTTCAGATGGTTAGTCCTTTACTGTTTACTTTTCATGTTGGAGTTAACAAGAGATTGTTTGAACGTTGTTTTTTTGTTAATAAAGTGCTTTCTATTATCTTTTACAATGAGTTTGCTTTCCTTTCTTCTTATTATATTTGTTCATTTTAATTTAGACCCAGGGAATGAGATCTACAGTTATGCCTTATAGGAGCACACTGTTTGCTCTGAGGGGAATTACTCATGAGGAGGGCATTCAGTGTTTGTACAGTGGCTTTGTTCCTGCGCTCCCTGGCATCAATCATGTTTGCCATTCAGTTTCCAACATATGAGAAAAAAAATGTTAGTTAGCAGACCGAGGTAGTTTCTAGCCATTTGTTGTCCTTTTGTGAACTCTTAAAAGTTTTGGCACTTACCTCATGGGATCATTTTTTGGGTCAGAGAATATAGCCACAGATACTCTTGGTACCTGTGATGTTGCAATTGCGTCATTAGTTTCTAAAATCTTTGCATCTACCTTAAAATATCCACATGGGTTTTGTACAGTTAACTCTACATTTGATATTTCCATTTGGGACTTACATTTGTCCCAAATCAGTTTATGGGCTTAGGGTAATTTAATTACCATTTTACCTCTAAAGTTCCAGAAATTGAACATAATAAGTGGAGTTGCATCGTTTTTGTTGGTCAGATTGTGTGTTTTGTCTCTAGGTTATTTGGACCCTTTTTTCCTGGTAGGAAAAAGCTTATGTTCTGTGTTGGAGCATTATGAAGTTTAATTAATTTTTGTAGTTGGACTTTATGTATTTTCTTATTTGTGCTATAGTATGAAGGCTGTGGATTGGTATTGAACTTTCTTTTTTCATTATTCAGCTTAGATGGTTTTGCAGCTTATATATATATATATATATAAATATGATAGTTTATTTCAATTTGTTTAGAGCATTATGAAGTTTAATTAATTTTTGTAGTTGGACTTTATATATTTGCTTATTTGTGCTATAGTATGAAGGCTGTGGATTGATATTAAACTTTCTTTTGTCATTATTCAGCTTAGATGGTTTGCAACTTATATATATATATATATATATATGATAATTTATTTCAATTGGTTTGGAGCATTATGAAGTTTAATTAATTTTTGTAGTTGGACTTTATGTATTTGCTTATTTGTGATATAGTATGAAGGCTGTGGATTGGTATTGAACTTTCTTTTTTCATTATTCAGCTTAGATGGTTTTGCAACCTATATATATATATGATAGTTTATTTCAATTGGATTGCACCGGGTAGGCTGTACAAGTCAATGACATTGTTTATTGACTTTAGTTGTTATTTATGAAATCAGTGATTATAAGGTGTTAACGTCTTAAATTTAAGTGGAAGTTTGCTACGTATGTGCATATTAGTAATTAAGGGAATAAGTCATAACAAGGTAGGGTTAAGCATGTTAGTTTGATTCAAGGCAATAACTGAAAACAGGTAACGGTTATGAATTTCATGCTTTAGCAAGCTAAGCAATTTAATGTAACCAATTAAGTATAAATGTTAATTTGTGGATAATGTATTTATGAGAAGTTAATTTAAGTTATTGAAGAAATGGTGGTGGATGAGTTCATGTGTTTACTTTGGAGTGTTTATGATGTGAAATTGTACAAACTTGAGAGGAAGTGTTTGTATAATATATATTATAATGTTTTTGTGATGAAAGGAGTATTAAATTTAGAAGGTAATAATTGTGGAAGAAGCATTTTGATTTAGTTGAGAAAGAGTTTATGAAATTAAACTAAATGATGGGAAGACGATGCTCCTGCGCATCACGAGGGGGAGTCAATGCTCGTTTCTAGAAACAATGTTACAAAATATAAACTTCTTAGAAGAAATGATGAAGACATCTGAGTAAACATTCAACAAAAATAATGGGATCACAACATAGATTTTTGGGAACGAGGTTATCAATCAAATATCACTACAAATTTTTATCAAAGAAGAAAACTGTTAAATAATTTCTTTTGTGGTTTTTGTTTCTTATACTTTCACCCATAATTTAGCATGGTTATTGAACTCGAATCGGTCAACTAGCATATGGAGCTCAAAACTCGCTGACCCGGTCAACTAGTCGGTCCTGTTGAGCCCCATAACTCGGCTAACCGGGGACTAACTCAGGTGACTTGTTGAGTGAAGTGAGTCACCCGAGTTGAGTTTTTTCTCCCTTGGTCCAGATCAAATTAACAGAAATATAAAGAAGAGAAGATGAGTGATGAAGATAAGCAGCAGCAATGAATAGCATATGGAGGAGAGGAGAAATATAATAATGATAGTGGAAAAGAAGCATGAAATTGCTGAGGTCTAAGTTGTGTTTTCTAAAACATGGACTTTGCTTTTTCTTTCTTGCCCGTATCGCTTGCAGGAGAGGCCATATAACTTGTGACCCTACTTCTCATAGAAGAAGGAAGAATCGAAGAAGAAGCTTTATGAAAATAAGCTTATGGAGTCATGGGTAAGCAGGTTAGGTAAAGAGAGGAAAGATGTAAGAGATAGCTTTATGTCTTCCTGTCTCCAGGTTGCGTGTTGGTTGTTACTTGACAGAAAAGAGGAGAGTTGAGTTCATGTGGGATAGAGAAAACTCAAAAAAGAAAAATTGAAAGAGAAAAAAATCTACCTCTCATCTTAATACAAAGGCTAATTGAGTTTATTGTGGATATTAAAGAAATAAAATAAGCAACTTAATTTATGTAAATCCTAATTAGTTTACATAAGTTTACAAGTAAGACAACTAGGTTTTTAAAAAATAGAAAAAATATAAACACTTTTAAGTTACCACTCCCTCTGGTCCTTATTATAAGACACCAACTACCAATTCTCATATACCAAGAATTGGTAGTTGGGTTATTAAATCTATGCTAAATTGGTCATTTTTTTCCAACTTCAACCCTCTTAAATGATATGACTTACTTTTTCAACCTTGAAACTCTACTAATAACAAGGGTAAAGTGGCAAAGAAGCAATTAATGAGGTGGTTGGTGCCTTATATTAAGGACCAAAATTTTTTTTAGTTGATGCCTTACAATAAGGACCAGAGGGAGTATATCCCATTTTAATTAAATTATATTAATATAATTATTAATAGTCTGATATCGAGTTGACTCTGGTGTGACCCACTAACCCTTAACTCACTTACAACATAAAAAATAGAAATAAAATGTTCGCTGTCAAGCGTTAACCGCAAGCGCACGGATCGCAAGCAGTATAAAATATCGGTCCCACGGAGATTTGGACTAAAATCTTTGACCAAGCAAAAGACTAAGTGATTTCAATCAAGTTTAACTAAGAAAATATTTTTGGGTTGTGTAAAGAAATTATGAAAATCTATTTCTAAAAACTAGAAAGTGATAAAAACAATGGTTCTTTTGACTTAAAGGATTAAATGGGGTCTAGGATTATTTATCCCCTTTGCATTTCATAAGATATGAAGAACTCCCTCTCAAATGGTATTTTCAATGAATATATGTGTTTGTCTAGGGTTCATATGCACTTGAATAAGCTCTCTCAAGTCAAAATCAAGTTTATCTTTCCATTAAAATGCACAATCTCTTGCTACAAATCATGAAAATCTCCTTTGAAAACAAACCCTAAAGTGACAATGCAAGGTTAGCAAAGATATCTCTATTTTCCCAACAAACTTTCCATTTATCATGTAAATCTCAAGTCAAACATGATTTTAACCAAGTTCTACACATGGATCAGCTCTCTCAAGTCAAACCCACATGAACAAATCAAACTAAATGGTGGTCAAACACTTAGAAGTATGAAGAGAAGGATAAAATCAACACAAATATACCATTTACTACCAAAAGAGAGGAAGAATCAAGTCTTAATCCATACAAAGGTTCAAAATAATCCTAGAATGGAAGTTTAACCACTCATGGAGTGAAAAACACAAATCTGGAAAATGAAGACAGCCATGGAGAAATTTCAGAGAAGAAAGAGAGAAGAACAAGAAAAACCAAGGGAAATGAGGTTGAATCTCTTCAAATTTTCAATCTCCACTTGAATCTCCTTGATAATCCTCAAGCCCTAGCATAGAAATGCTCCCAAGTAGCCCCCAAAGAAGTCCCAAGTCATAATAATATGTTTCTGTGCATTTTTGGGGTGTTTTATAACCCTATTTTCGAGCTGAAACTGTCCACTGCACTCTGTCAGCATTTTGGCAGCGGCCAAAATTTTTGCCTACACTGGTTGGCTGCAGCCAATAACTCTCTGCCTGGAATTTTTCTGGATTTGGCTGCAGCCAGGAATTTTGCTGTCTTTTGGCTACGGCCAATAACTTTCTGTAGCTTCTCTTTTCAGCTTTCTTGGTTGCTTTAAATCTTCTTTTCCATTTCTTGCTCCTTGATTTTAGCTTCAAATGTAACTCAAATATGGCTTAATTGATTGGCTTTAACCACCTAACAAGCAATGAGATCTACAAAAACTAAAGTCGATAAAAAGAGGGTAAAATATTCACATTTAAATCAATAATTCAATGCTTTTGACCCAAACATCAACTTGGCACATTTTCCTATCATGTGTACATCAAAATATGTATAAATCCACCCAAAAAGTGTAAGAACTATAGGAAAATGTGCTAAAATGGCAGGAATTTCAAGAGATTAACACACCCCCAAACTTGAACTTTTGCTCGTCCTCGAGTAAAACAAGTAATGTAAGAGTTAGATTCACTAAATATCTATTTAGGGTCCATGCATGATGATTTCCTCATTTGTTGCTCAAGGTCATATAATCAATAGGAAAGAAGTGGAATAGATACAAATACTAGATTAGCAAATTAAAAACAAATTTCCTACCAATTTTCAAAAGTGTGTGTGTGAAGAGTTATAAAAATAATTGTCCTGCAGTTATCAAGGTCAAATGCAACATTTCAACATGTATAAAACAATCTCAACATCAAGACTTCATAAGCTCAAAATCTCCTCTCTCCCCACCACAAAATGATTCCACACAATTCCTAAATCAATGGGACTTTATAAGCTTGTAATGAGGCTTAGGGTTATGCTAGTGAAAGAAAGGTCAAGAGAGGAATTCAAACATCTTGAGACAAGTGACTATATGCATCTCTTCCATCTTCCTTTACTTCACAACATTGTTTTTTTTACAAGAAGCACCACTCCCCCAAACTCCTTTCAAATTGAAATCTTTATGCTCCAAGTCTTATTGAGATAATTGAACAAAAAAAAATTTCTTTTCTTTTTCTTTTTATCATCATTTTTTTTACTTAGGAGTACAATCTATTGAGAACAACATACACCATTTATATTCCCACGCCAATTTTGTACCATCATGCACATTTAGCAACCATCCAACCCCTTCTACCAATGATTCATCAATTATCTCAAGATTTGGGTAATTCATAGTTTTTCAAATTTCTAAGGTCAAGGTCCTTTGTGGGTTCCAAAAAGAAAATTCATATGGTTTTTCATTATAAGGTTCAAAGAGGGTGCAAATGGATTTATGTCATGGGTTGGCTTGAAAGGCTCAAACTCATTGAAAAGAATGCCCAAATCATTTTTCAAAAATGTATGAAAACATTCAATTGTTTCAAGAGATTCAAAGATGAGTTCTAGAGCTTTTCAATTGAAACAGAAAATATATGCTAACTTGCTACAATGTCTCCCAACAAAAGCATTCAAATCATTCCATAATCTCTTGTGCATAGATTTTGTTTCCAAAAATTTCTAGGAATTAAGCTTTGAAATGCAAATCAGTCATCCACAAATATTGACCACAATTTCCTATCAAACATATCAACCAAACAAATTGTCTATCATTGAATCACACATTTATCATATGAGATAATTAATCCATCTAACTCAACTTTCAAACATTCAAGACAAGAAATAGTCCAAAGTCCAAATTTCCAAAATTGACATCCATGCCAAATTAGCCAAAATATTCAAAAATACCCTCACTCCCAAACCTGAAATTGACAGTGTCCTCACTGTTAACAGGGAAAACTGAGGGCCTTCTCTCATGCAAGATTGCATGAAAGGCTCAAAAACCACCTGTAATTAATGTAGCATATATCAATCATATCCACAAGTAACAAAGTGAAAGTTAGCTGAATCATATACAAAATGAGCTAACTACAATAGCACTTCACAATGTTCAACAAGTCTAATCCAATCAGTCTACAACAACAGGATTATAAGCATGGTAGTACCCAAAGAAGTCACAGAGTTTTCAAAACAGTCCCATCCTGGTCACAGCCAACATCAATAGAAATGCGCAGTGGCAAGCCTTATATTCCCTGCAAGCCAAAAGAGAAGATGCAGCCCAGCAAAACAAAAAAGCCATTTAATCATAGGGGAAAGGAAGTACACTCCTTAAAACAACCTAAAAACAAAATTCTAATCTAGAACCTATCTATAAGAAAGCAAAAGAGATTCCCCCAAACTTAATCGCCATATAAACCTCAAAATAGCTTGCAACCAAAATTCCCTTCCAAAATTTCGCACCATTAGATTCAAAATCTCCAAGATTAAGAAATTTTTAACATTGTTCAAACGCCATTCTCCTTCAACATTCCTCTGTTCAAGCTTACTTCCTAAATATCCCACTTTTAAGTTGCTTTCTTACAAATTTAGACAACAAAAGCCACTAACTTTCCCCTCTTTTAGCTTTTCTTCAAACCAAATTTTAGTACTTTTTACAAGTCCAAACTTTCTTGACAACCAGAACAATCACCCAGCCACAAAATGATAATCAATTTAATACTAGGCTCATTCTAAAATCACCAATCTCTACTCTGTTCAAGCCTAATTGCTGCAATTAAATGAATTTTTCACTGTTTCCTACTCCATTCAGACTATCCCCACGATTCTAGTCCTTGCCCAATATGCGCTCAAACCAAATACTTGCAGCTTCAATCTATCAAAGACAGATAACTTTACTGCTGCCCAAAAATCCAACCTTGAAAATGCCACATTTATAACAATACTTGCTCATCCCTCTTAAGAAACAACTTCAAATCAACCCCATTTGTTCACCCAATTTAATAGTCAATAGAAACAGATTTAGCATCATTGATAGCCAAAATAATCACCTCAAGCATACCAAAATCAACCTCTTGCTCAGAAATTTATTTTCTATTTTAATCCTGACACACGAACTAAATCCTAAAGAAGCACAAGCTGCAGAAATCACTCACCCAAAATCGAATTAGCAAAGATAGGGCAGAGAGAGAGAGATAAATGAGATCACATGATTTTGAATGCAGCAGCAATGGACTAAGAACAAATTGGCGAAGATGACTGGGTCGAGAAGAAGAACGGCGGCAGACTAGTCATCAAACACGGTGGACACAAATGGAGGAAGGCGACCCTGACAGCCAAAGAATGCGAATCACGATCTGACAAGGAGGAAGAGTAAGGAGATGAAGACTGACGAGATGAATGAAGAGCGACGCCGTCTTGTTGGTGGTCGGAAGCTTAGGGAAGACGCCGAGCTAACATCTAACACCACTAATCACTCCAAATCACATCAAATCAATCTCCAAACACAATTTTTCACCAAAATTCAATCATCCACATACATGAATTCAATGTAAAATGATCAAAATTCTGCCATAAATCTTGACAGTATTTTTTTTCTTTATCAGTACAATGTGCAGCCATCAAGAACATGAGAGCATACTCAAAATTCTCAAGCATCTCACTCCCAAACTAACATGTCAATAGGGGTTCAAAACATCAAGAAATTGCTAGTATACTTTTCATATCAAACCCAGTGACATCTATAACAGATTTTATTCATAAAATTCATACAGATCAACCTACTTCGCTGAAAATCTTCCATATATCAACTACAATTTTCTATATATTCAAAACATCAGTGTGTATTCAAAATATTATCGAACTTCACATATCAGTCCAAAATCACATCAAATCACTTGCCAACTACAATTTTTCAAAAGAGATCAATCATCCATAAGCATGAGCCTATTGTACACTAATTCTTGACAGCATTTTGCATCAGTTACAGCTCAAAAATGCAAAATATGACAGCATTTTCAACCACAAACCAAACACAAATGTCCAGAAAAATTCCAAACACCAAGCAATTACTTATACCAGCTCAAATCAAGATAAATTATTCCCATGACAGATTTAAACCAGAAAAATCTTGATGAATGAAATACTTCCCTGAAAATGGCATACATATCAGCTGCAAACTTTGCATTTCCCTCCAAGCATTGGGGTACCTCTTTCACCTACAAAAAGTAAATGACCAAACATAAAACCTCTCAAACACCTAAAACACTACATAAACATAAAAATAAGGTTGAGAACTTGGGTTGCCTCCCAAGAAGCACTTGTTTTAGTGTCCTCCAGCCCGACTATTCAATCTTTCACATTGTGGTAGACAAGTAGAGGGTAGCCATTTGACGCTCCACATGTCCACCCCAATAATGCTTCAACCGGTGGCCATTCACTTTGAATCTTTCACCCTCCTCATTTTCTAGCTCTACAGCACCAAAATTTGAGGATTGAATAACGGTGAACGGTCCAGACCAACGGGATTTTAGCTTCTTGGGAAATAATTTGAGCTTGGAGTTGTACAAGAGCACTCTTTGACCAGGTTCAAAAGTCTTGGGAAGAATTTTCTTGTCATGGTACCTCTTGGTCTTCTCTTTGTAAAGCTTTGCATTCTCATAGGCACTAAGACGGAATTCCTCCAATTCATTGAGTTGAAGGAGTCTTTTTTTCCCCAGCCCTTCAGAATCAAAGTTAAGCTTTTTAATAGCCCAGTATGCTCCATGTTCAAGCTCCAACGATAAGTGACACGCCTTCCCATAAACAAGTCGATATGGAGACATGCAAATGGGAGTTTTGTAAGAAGTCCTATAGGCCCATAGTGCATCATCAAGCTTTGTAGACCAATCCTTCCTTGTTGCACCAACTACCTTCTCAAGGATGTTTTTGATTTCCCGATTGGAAATTTCAGCTTACCCATTAGATTGTGGGTGGTAGGCCAATGCTACTTTATGCTTTACTCCATATTTCTTCATCAAGGTTTGGAATTGATGGTTGCAAAAGTGAGATCCACCATCACTAATAATTGCCCATGGAGCCCCAAAACGAGTGAAAATGTGCTTCTTCAAGAACTTAAGTACCGTCTTCGCATCACCATTTGCACAAGCAATGGCTTCAACCCATTTTGACACATAATCCATTGCTACCAAGATATACTCATTGTTGAAGGACTTGGGAAATGGTCCCATGAAGTCAATCCCCCAAACATCAAAGAGCTCAACCTTTAACATGTTTGTCAAAGGCATTTCATTTCTTCTCAATATGTTTCCAACTCTTTGGCACCAGTCACATTGGAGTACAAAGGCATAAGCATCCTTGAACAACATTGGCCAATAAAAACCACTTTGAAGGACTTTTGCAGCAGTCTTCTCATCGCCAAAATGTCCACCATAGTCAGATGAATGGCAACACCTCAGAATTTCTTGTTGCTCATTCTCGGGGACACACCTCCTAATCATTTGATAAGCACATCTACAAAACAAATAAGGTTCTTCCCACAAGTACAATTTGACATCATGCAGAAACTTTCTTTGTTGGTGATATTTCAAGTCCGGTGGCATCACACCACAAACCAAGTAGTTCACAAAGTCTGCATACCACGGGGTGATGGAAACATCAATGGAGAAAAGTTGCTCATTCGGAAAAGATGTGTTGATCTCTTGAATAGAACCATGTTGAGCTTCAGCACTAAACCTTGATAAGTGGTCGGCCACTTGATTTTCTGTCCCCTTCCTATCAACAATCTCCAAGTGGAATTCTTGCAACAAAAGCACCCAACGAATCAAACGTGCCTTAGAATCTTTCTTGTTGAAGAGATACTTGAGTACAGAATGATCCGTGTGAATGGTCACCTTAGTACCCACAATCTTGGCTAATCAAGAAGCTACAAGAGTTGAGACTAAATCTACTCTTTTTAATTCTATGACAAATGATTGATTTTTTCATCTGCGAAGTACCAATGTTAATCCTGGATGAAGTCTTTCTTAGTTCATGTTGCTTTTGACTAATGTGTTGTAGTTTGTCGGTTTCATTTTATTTTATTTCTTATACCTTTGTTATTTCGTTGTACTCAGTATTTCATTAATGAAACTATTTGTTTGTGTTAGAATCTGTTAATGAGTAAAATCTGTTAGGTAACAAATCACTATCGCTAGAGCTAAAGACTATCACTATTGAAAGAATCAACTATAATAGATGGAAACTTAGCAGAACTCTAAGAATAAATATCTCTATCGCTAAGTGTATCTCTATAGCTAATAGACAAAGCCATAGTAAATGAAGACTTAGTAATATCAAAGTTAATATCTATCGCTAAGTCATTCCCTATCGATAAGAAAGATCCTATCGCTAGAAGTTCATAGATAACATGGGCTCATAGCAGAAATATAGATCAAAGTCCTTGAGCGAATAGAATCAGCTAGCGATAACAGGTTAAGCTATCGATAACAAAGTGCTTCAGTTAATAGACATTCAGATAACTAGTGCCTGAGAGGAAGAATTATCTAATTATAACATAGTTGCTAGCGCTAACACGATTAGCTATCGATAGAAGGATACCTTGAAATTTCTTTGAATAATCATCTTAGTATCCTTAAAGCTAATGAGCAAATCAAGTAACTAGTGATAATAAGATTAGCTATCGATAGAAGAATGTTTGCTGATATGATATAGCTAGTACGCTGAAAAATTGAACCAAGAGAATATGCTAGCCTTAATATCTATCATTAAGAGTAAGCTCTGATAACTTAGACAAACTTAGCTGATATATATTGTCTCTATCTCATTGAGCTAATGGACAAAGCTTGCGATAGCATCTGCTGTGCATTATATAGTTACTTGTTTAAGCTAACAGCTCAAGTGCAGGACTTACTCTATGCAGTTAGCGATAGCAAAACATACTAGCGCTACTGAAAAAGCTACTATGCAGGTACAGTTTGTACGGATGCTCATAACGCTAAGTCTATCTCTCTCTTAGCTCACCCTACACAAGAGTAGTTAAAGCTAGAGTAGAAAGTTAAGCCCGATGACGAAACTGCATTTAATGCCAACGGCTATGAGCTCCCAACGACTAAATTCAAACGGCTTCTTGAAGTTGAACACTAGGGCAAAATCTGAAAAGAGATATAAATACAGAACTCGAGCATTTATGAAAAAGACAACGAAAAAACGAGAATATTCATGAACTCATTCATTGCTCTCTGTTTTCTGTATTTATTGTTTTAGAGATTTTATCTGTACTTAAGTGTTTATCAAAATCAGTTCATTAAGTGAACGTATTTATTGAAATCCTCTACTGTTTGAGGTTGTTCTGAAAGCTTGGTGCTTTAGAACAGGGATATTACCTTACAGGTAGTAAGGGGGAGTGTTTAGAGGGATTCTAAAACTCTGTAAAGGTTGACAGGTGAACCTGTGTTGTAAAACCTGTGGTTAGTGGAACCCAACAAGGTGTTGGAGAACTGGACGTAGGCAATGTTGGCCGAACCAGTATAAAGTTTTAGAGTTGCATTTATTTGTTATCATTTTAATTTTTGAAAGCACAATTCACCCCCCTCTTGTGCGATTGCCTCTTTCAGTTTGTGGGCAAAAAAATAGGGCTTTGAGATTTGCAGTGCCGTGCAGCTGTGAAGATGAAAGATTGTAAATGGAGGTAGAGAAAAGCTGCGGCATTAATGCTAATGTGGTTAAGATTTATAGATGGCAATTATTTATTCAAGAATCGGATACCCAGGACATTAGGAATTGGAAGTATATTTTCTCCTTTCTTTAATCTCCCAAATAAAGTCATTTTAATCATGTAAGGTTTTGAGATTTGTGGTGCCATCATAATTGTTAAACTCGGACCGGCCTGGGAACTACCTAGCTAGCCGCAAAAGTTGTCCAGCTCGGCCTTTAACCAAGTCGTGAAGTGACCAAGTGTTGATCCACTCAACTCAGTTTAACCCATAAGCTACCCGGGTGAGCCGGCGAGTTAAGTAGGTCAATCGGGCTATTTTTTTGTAGCTGCCAAAAAAATCATTAATTTTTTTTATTTTGTTGGGATGAATATTTTATTTTGTAGTGCTAAACTAGTAAACTACCAAGTTCTAATTGATTTTTGATGTCATCCTAATTTGGTGATAGTTTGATATATCGATACCTTGATAGTTTCATACTATGAATGCCTATGAATGTTAGGTAAATGAATGATTTTTTTTATTAATTGATTTTGGTGTCATGAAAATTTAATTTATTTATTTTTCGCATGTTAGGTAAATGAATGGTTTTTTTCTTAATTGATTTTAGGTTTGGACTTTGGATGGTATCACGAAAATTTAATTTATTTGGCTTTTCACACCAGGTTGACTCCCAAGTTGACTTCTGGCTAACCCACTTCCTTGACCGGGTCAGTGGCCGGTTTAGGTTTAACAACTTTTGTGCCATACAGCTGTGAAGACGAAAGATTGTGAACGAGGGTGGAGAAAAGTTACAGACGTTAATGCTAGTATGGGTAAAAGCTATAGACTGCAATTGTTTATTCAAGAACCCGATATCGAGGACTTAAGGAACTTGAAGTAAGTTTTTTGTTTTATTTATTCTCCAAAATAAAGTCATCTTAATCATATATTAAGAATTGAATGGAGTAATAAAAAGTCATAGAGATCTTGTCATGACTTCATGCATGCATTTGACCCTTTGTAGCTTTCTCTCGCATCATTTTCTCATCCTCTAACATTGCTTAATACTCCCTCCATTCTTAAATATAAAACTTATTTGGGGAGGTGAGTTTGTTCTTAAATATAAGACTTCTTTCTAATTTTTCTCAACATTTCCCCATATTATCCTTATTGATACTTCTCAATAATAAACAAGCAAGAGAATGAGAGGGTGGGAATAAAGGTAGGTAGTTGAAGTGTTTTAGTAATATATTGTGATTTTAACTAATTTAACTAACATTCTTAATTTAATCAAATTAGGTAAATATGTCTTATATTTAGGAATGGAGGGAGTACTACTTTTGATCCTTAATATAAGATATAATCAACTTTGGGAGAATAAAGAAGCTAATTAACTTACTAAATTATAACATATATTCAAATATTGTTAAAAAAATACAATGAGTATAATTAAATTAAATATCAGCTTATAAGTCAGACATATTAAGTTTGATAAAAATAAAAAATGTAAGAGATAAAATGTACAAATATACTACATTTAGGACCAAAAATCAACCCAACTAGTTTTTATATTTAGGACATAAGATAGTATTACAGTAACTTCTAACTATCTAACCCAAACAAACTAGCCGTAAATTATGAAAAAACGATCTTTTTAATTCTTTTTTCTAGGTAAAAACCTTCATATACCATTTTGAAGCAAGTATCTCATTTTGAAAGATCTCCCCTCATTCCACTCAAAAAATAAAAAATAAAAAGCCTGCCCTCATTATTCATTAGAATGGTGAATATTGTTGGTGGCTTTTAATTTCTAACTCTATACAAGGCATGGAGCATAAGACATGATTATTCACTACAAAAAAAGCATGTATTAGTAGCGGTTATTTAGGTTGATTAGTAGCGGTTTTAACCGCAACTAACACTTTACTAGCGGTTTAAATTTCCGCTACTAAATCTCCCGTAACAAACATTTAGTAGCGGTTATACATAACCGCTGCTGAGTCGGTCAACTACGCTACTAATTCAGTAGCGGTTAACGAAACTGCTAGTGAACAACAAATGAAAATTTCATTTTTCTGTATTTAATTAGCGGCGGTTAATAAAACCACTACTAATGTCAAGAAAGGGAAAAACGTATTTTATTTATTAGTGGCGGTTTATAACCGCAACTAATTACACGTATATTTAACGGCGGTTTGGAACCGCTACTAATGTGACATAAGTTTAGTAGCGGTTCTAAACCGCTGCTAAAGACATCACTCATTTGTAGCGGTTTCACAACCGCTACTAGGTGGGAAAAAATTAAAAAAAATTCTATACGTCAAATTAAAATTGGCAACTTATTTTATCAACTAAACTGTTTTTAAACAACAATTTTCAATTTATAATTAAGAAAGTTTCAGTTCATGAACTTATAAAAGAATATATAGTTCAAATCTGAACCAAAAATTAGAATACATATTTGTATCAGAACAAGTAAATATTACATAAAATAATTATACCTATTAAAAAAATTAAAACAACATTGTTATGTTAAAGAGATGAAGGAATACAAGATCAGATGGAAAGAAACCAAAGAGCAAAGAAGGAAATGAGCAGAGGGTAGAGAAATAATGGGTGAGTGGTGGGTATTTATAGGTGCTGGAGGCGCTAATTAGTGGCGGTTTATGTGTATTAGTAGCGGTTTTGTAACCGCTACTAAAAGTAGCGTACTTTAGTGGCGGTTTTATTTGCTACAAAATGTAGCGTATAGTTAGTAGCGGTTGTAACCGTCGTCGTCATCATCGTTCTCCCCATGAATCTCCCAGAAAGTGTATTTGGATGGGAATTGTTTCACTATAAGATGCTCAGACACAACATCTCTTGGATGCCACTTCTTGAATTTACATTTCGGACAGGGACAAAGAATATTATTGTTGACACTTGAGCGGTCGAAAGCAAAATCTAAGAAATGGTTCAAACCGACCAAATAGCGGGAGGACGTACGTGGCAAATTGATCCAAGATTTATCCATTATATGAGAGAAGATACCAAAGATTGGAATGATTGAAGTTTGATGGAAATGTGAAATGAAATGAATAAGCTGGAGTTTTTATAAGCTAATTGAGTGCAGTGCTTTTAGTAGCGGATTAGAACCGCTGCTAATTAAGTCCATTGATTTTAGTGGCGGTTTTAAACCGCGACTAAAGTTAGTAGCGGTTTATAACAGCTACTAAAAGCATTTATTGGTTTTAGTAGCGGTTCATATACGCCACTAAATTGCCATTACTTTTAGTAGCGGTTTTCAACCGCTACTAAAAGTAATGGAAATTAGTGGTAGATCTGAACCGCTACTAAAAGCATTTATTTACCGCTACTAAAAGTAATGGCAATTAGTGGCGTATATGAACCGCTACTAAAACCAATAAGGATTTGTAGCGGTTTTAAACCGCTACTAACTAAGTATATTCTTTTTTTTAAATAAATACCGCATTTATAAAATATACTGCATTTTTTTATTAGTTAAATAAATACCGCATTAATATTTTTTTTATAAAAATCACATTTCCATATAAAATAACTTCAAATATAAATAAATGATATAACAACAAAAAATTTAGAAATTTCTGCAATCGTAGCCAAAATAAAACACAAGTTTCACAACTAAAAAACAAGATGTAACAGTCCTGAAATTACAAACTTTCAACTAATAAAAAAAACCCTATAACTACGCATCTGGTTGAGTGGTATCCGGCTGACCACCTTCTGGCTGATTGACCTCTGGCTGGGATCCTGAAGAACGGTTGCGCGTTTGTCTCGGTGGACGTGGTGGTAGTCCTGGTACACGTATAGGAGGTCCGCCTGGGTCCACCCTCTGAATGATCTGATCGAGTGCACTGTTGGTACTTTCGACCCAGGACTCCAATCGATCGTACACCTGATCTGTAATCTCCTGAGTCAACCGTTCCCTCATCCGAGCCTCATACTCCGGATCGTGCATCATAGAGCCGCTGGAAGACGCTTGGCCGGCTCCTGCAGACTAGGCAGTGCTTGACGACCCAGCCCGGCCATACACCACTGACGGTAGGGCTCCGTAACCCATCCCGCGCAAACGGCCAGGGTGCTCACGGGTCCCAAGGGCAGCCCTGAGTGAGGCAGTGGGGTCTATATTATCCCCCTGCCACTCCTGAAGCTCTCTCTCTACTTCTTCAATTGTAGCCTGAACACAGATCATATATTAGACTTTTCTACAAATGTAATTGTTAAAAAAATATGATAAATCCAAATAAAAGTAATAGAATTCTTACAATATGCTCCTCAGCCTCTGTGGATGTTGCACTCCCGTCATGGTGCCTGTGTTTCTGATGGTAGAAAAGGTCGTACGTAGCCTTCTTCCCTTGCTGCAAAGCTTCGTCCTCCTGAAATTATTGAATAATTTATTATTATATACAGTTAAATAAATATAAATTAAAAATAAATATCAATTAAACAAGAAAGGTTTATTTTTCATACCATCTCTCCGTAGCCGACCGAAAATGGCTTCGTGCCAGCCATATGATGAACCTTCTGCTGCGATCAGCTGTAAACGCCTTGCTGCGATCTCTTCTGTTAACATAAAATAAAATTTAATCATGATTATAAATAAAAAATATTTCTTAATAATGATGAATACCTTAATAATTAAATTATTAAATATACCTTTCCTAAGTCTCCCCTCCTCCAACGGACATATCTCTACCAGGCATCCGGAAGTACTCCACCAAGGACATTTTCTATCAACTCTTGAATCAGCCTACTCCCACCGGCATCCCTTTGGTTGAACAAATCCAACCTCTTATTCTTCCAACTGTCACCCATCTTCTCTACTGCCCAACGTTTGAACATATCTCGCACATCAAACTTCTTCTGCAAAATATGAAAAAGATCATTGAACAAATAATGTACTTACAATTACAATAATATTTCAATAATAATAAATAATAAATAGAATTCATATCATTTAAGAAAATCATTTTCCTAAAATAGTAAATAATAGATAAACTATAACTCAATTAAATTGACCTTCACGATCTCCCTCCAGGCAAAATCCTTCGTCTCTTTATTAACCTTCCTCCAGTCTAAAGCGTCAATTGGGAAGCGCTGGTAATTCTGGCCAACATTCCCGCAGAACCTGCCAAACAGTTGACCCCCCTTCCCTTTAGGTTGAAGGGTTAACAGGTTCCAGTCAACCTTCACCCTGTGGCCGGTCAGGAGGTTGTGCGCATCTTGCACACTCAGCGTCCTCCTCGTGGTACTACCAGAAGGGTCTGCACAATTTAAAAATACTGTTAAACCCAAGTAAAAATTTAAATTATCTCATAAAAACGACAAAAAATTTTATTCCCTTACCCTGCACTTGTACATTGAATCCAGTTGTCTTTCGACTGGACCGTCTGCTAGCACCCCCGCCGGTTTCCTCAGTGTCCTCACTATTCAACCATTGTTCGAAGGCGTCCAAATCCGGAATATGAGGAGAGTTCTCATTGTAGAACTTGTTGATGATATCCTCGGGAATTGCCTCTCGCTGAATACGTTCCCGCTCTGCTTGTATACGCCCCTCCTCTCTCAGTTGATTTTGGCGTTGTCGCTCTTGCTCCTCCTCCTCCTCAGCAGTCATATGAGCCTTTCCTTTACCGCGGTTGTTCTTCTCTGCCATAATTGGTGCCTAAACTGGTGTCTGAAAATCTGTATGTCCTTCTAATATTCGAAAAAGCCGAATAATGTACGTGCGTATGTCTTTTTCACCAGATTCCTCGTACATTTACGAATGGAAACGAGGAAGTTAAATAGTACTCGAATTTAGTAGCGGTTCATAATAACCGCTACTATTAGTAGCGATTATCAACAAAAACCGCCACTAATACTCTCCAACAATAAATGCGACCGTTGCGTACAAAAACCGCCGCTAATGTCCCACTTCAATTAATGCGTCTTTTCAGTCAGCGGCGGTTGTAAAATAACTGCAACAAATGTAAAAATAACCGCTACTAATTCATAACCCCCCTATTTACCCGCGGTTTCTGTCTCTAAACCGCTACTAAATTAACGCCACTAATGTTCCCGCCAAAGGGCGCGACCTTTGTAGCGGTTATTTTGAATGTAACCGCTAGTTAACCGCTACTAATGTGCATTTAGTAGCGGTTTATTTGTTACGCTACTAAAGTAACCGCTAGTAAAGCCCGCTTTTTTTGTAGTGATTGTTAAAAAAAATTATGCAGTAATTCTAAACAAGTGTGTGATTGTACTAACAGGGGCTGCGTTAAAGTTTAAGAATCGCTTGGAGAGTTTCCTCCTTGGGGTAGGGGACCTAAATCACCTTTTGAATGAACTATTATTTTCTAAAACAAAAAACTAAAAATAATAATCTAAGATAAATCACCAACCCCTCTTAGTGTCTACTTTTTTTTTCTTTTTTTGTAAAAAAAGCTTGATGTATATGTTGATGAAGGTGTACAAGCTTATTTAATATATGTTAATGATCAGAATAATCATGCATGATTATGATTTCATCATTGAGGACAGTAAAGATTAACATCCATAAATTTTTAAGAAATACTGTAAATCTATCAAATAAATTATTATTGAAAAACCAACAGTAATGATCAAGGAAATTTAATTATAGATTAATGGGTTAAGGGTTAAAAATACACATGTAATTTTGTCAAAAGTTAATCCAACACTAAATGTTTTTTTGGACCAAAAATACACATGAACTTTCAAATTGGATCAAAAGTCACATTTACAGTTATATTCTAAAAGTAAGCGCTTACTGCTGGACGAACATTTTTACAAAATCACATGTGTATTTTTTTATCATAATTTTAACTGTAAATGTGTATTTTTAATCCAATTCGAAAGTTCATGTGTATCTTTTATAAAAAAAAACATTTCATGCTGCATGAACTTTTTATAAAATTACATGTGTATTTTTTACCCATAACCTTAAATTAATGTATACATTATCATTATACAACATTTTAAATTTCAGTTTAGACCCTTAGATTGATAAAGTATAAATTTTTGTTAGTAAGAGATGAAAATGTCAACATTAAAGGATTGAACATATACGTTAAGAATTTAAGAGACTAAGCTAAAACTTAAAGGACCAAATATATATTTTAACATTAATTATATTAATCAAATTGATCTTGTACGAAATTTGAGTTCATAATTTTTGAGAATTGGCTCTGGCAAATCTATGTTGTACATCTTAAAATAAAATAAAATTTACAAAACTTAGTGCAAAACCATACCTACATTTTGATTCATTTTATTTTATTAACAAATAGCTTACCCTCTACCTTTTTTTTTTTACGAAAAGTTATTCCGGTGACAATTATACGCGCCATATTTGGATGAGTTCCCAAATCAAGCCCCAACATTCATATCTATATATATACATATAAATATATATATATATATATTGTGTGTTTAAATCAGCTGCGGCCATAAAACCGAAGAACAGAAAAATGAACTTTAGGGAAAAAAAAATAAAAAATGAGGGAAACTGGAAAAGAGCCAATCATATAGTCCACGTGTATTTTTCTGAGAACATTTATAGGTGGTTTTTTTTTTTTTTAATGCTTAACAGAAAAGCGAGGCACTCATACATAATCTTAAAAAGGTTCACTTCAAACCGATCATTCACAATTAGGACCCCGGAAGCTTCAAACGTCGTCGTATAGTGTTTTCGTTCCGAGCCGAACTGCAGTTCATTCTTTCATTCCTCTCATCTACCCTCTTCAACATCTTTTCAACTCTCCAACTTCCCCCACCAGTCACCACTCTTTCTCGGTACAAACACTTTAAGTTATTATATCCCATTTTAATTAAATTATATTATTTTAATTATTAACGGTCTGACACTGAGTTGACTTTAGTCTGACCCACTAACCCTTAACTTACAACATAAAAAATAGAAAATAAAATAAGATTTAGATTAATTAATATTGTAGTATGAAGAATATTTAGTGATTAATGATTTTGGTGTCATTAGATGGAAGTTAAATGTTATAAAATAAATATGTCGAATATATTGTAAACTTTAAAAAATGTTAGATAAGTACATAATCATGTTGTTAATGATTCAAAATATTGAATTAATATTTTAGTATGACTTATCCTTTTGTTAGTGATTCAAGGTGGATGAAATTTATTGTTTCGAATTTCGGAAGATATGATGATTTAAGTATTTTTTTACAATTTTTTATTCTTCACCAGTCTAGGCCCCGAGTTAACTACAGTTAGACCACTGACCATTGACGCATTGCCTCGACTAGATCAGTGTCCGGATCATGTTTGATTACCTTGTAATTTATTGTACAGAATCACAATTGAAATAATGAAGAGCTATTATGTACTCCTTATGTTTGCACTTTCTCTTAGAAAGTTACCATGTAGTAAGAGAAGGTAGGATCGAATATAGTATTGCGAAAATTGAAGCAGCAAATACATTTAAATTGGGAGAAGCCAATAGGGAAGCAAACTTGGCGGCTGATTAGGTTGCTAAAACTTCATTGGATAGGTCTTGCCCAGTTGATTTGGTTTGGCAACCACCGTACCAGTTGACTTTAATCTTATAGAGCTGATATGCGAAGTACCAATGTTGATCCTGGATGAAGTCTCTCATAGTTCATGTTGCTTTTGATTAATGTGTTGTAGTTTGTTAGTTCCGTTTTATTTTATTTCTCAAACCTTTGTTATTTCGTTGTACTCAGTATTTCATTAATGAAACTGTTTGGAAAAAAATAGGACTTTGAGATTTGCGGTGCCTTGCAGCGTTGAAGACGAAAGATTGTAAACAGAGGTGGAGAAAAGTTACGGCATTAATGCTGATGTGGTTAAGATTTACAGATGGCAATTATTTATTCAAGAACCGGATACCTAGGACATTAGGAGTTGGAAGTATATTTTCTCCTTTATTTCCCAAATAAAGTCATTTTAATCATATAGGGTTTTGTGATTTGTGTGCCATATAGTTGTGAAGACGAAAGACTGTGAACAGGGGTGGAGAAAAGTTACAGATGTTAATGCTAATGTGGTTAAAACTTAAAAGCTGCTGACGACAAATGTTTATTCAAGAACCGGATATCGAGGAATTAAGAGGAACTTGAAGTAAGTTTCCTCCTTTATTTAATTTCCAAAATGAAGTCATCTTAATCATATATTAAATATCTAATGGAGTAATAAATATTCATAGAGATCTTGTCATGACTTCATGCATGCATTTGACCCTTTGTAGCTTTCTCTAGCATCATTTTCTCATCCTCTAACATTGCTTAATACTCCCTCTATTAAATAGGACTTATTTGAGGAGGTGAGTTTGTTTCTAAATATAAGATATCTTTCTAATTTCTCTCAACATTTCTCTCATATTATTCTCATTGATACTCCTCAATAATAAACAAGTAAAAGAATGATAGGGTGGAAAATAAAGGTAGGTGGTTATGGTGTTTTAGTAATATAACGTGATTTTAACTAATTTAACTAACATCATTAACATAAGATATAATTGACTAATTTGGGGAGACTAAAGAAGCTAAATAACTTACTAAATTATAACATATATTCAAATATTGTTAAAAAAACAATGAGTATAATTAGATTAAATATCAGCTTATAAGTCAGAAATATTAAGTTTGATAAAAATTAAAAATGTAAGAGATAAAATGTACAAATATACTATGTTTATTAGGACCGACTAGTTTTTATATTTAGGACATAAGGTAGTATTACGATGACTTCTAACTATCTAACCCAAACAAACTAGCCGTAAATCATGAAAAAACGATATTTTTAATTCTTTTTTCTAGAGAAAAAACATCATTTACCATTTTGAAGCAAGTATATCAAATTGAAAGATCTCCCCTCATTCCACTCAAATAAATAAATAAATTAAAAAACCTCCCCTCATTATTCATTAGAATGGTGAATATTGCAGGTGGCTTTTAATTTCTAACTCTATACAAGGCATGGAGCATAAGACATGATTATTTTTTTGGGTTAAATAGCAATTTTGACAATAAAATTTTGCGTAAGGAGCTTCTGGCACCATTAAGTTTAATAAAGTGCAAAAATAACAATAAACTTTATAAAACAGGGCAATTTCAACAACTCCGTTAACTTTGGTAAAGGTCGGGCAATTTTTTTAATGTGGGCCCTCATCAATCAATTTAAAATGACTAATTTTTAATTAAAAAAGTATTAAAATGTCAGATTGCTTGCCAGTTGCCACCAATTTTTCAAGGACACGCAATATTTTTTTTTTCAAGGACAATCCCTGGTTTAAGCTTGCTGAATTGCATGATATCCAACCATTCCTGCTAGTCCAGTTTTCACAAGAAGATCAGCTACAACATTGGATTCTTAACATACATACTGAACCACCACATCCCAGTCTCTACATAATATATACTTGGCTTTCCTCACCGGAAAAAATATATACTTGGCTTCTAGAATAATCCCATAGTCCTCCAAGTCCACACAATATTACTCTCTCAGTTTCGTGCCTTCATCTTCTTCAACGTCAGATCGCTAGTTTGTCATCCTCCTCTTCCAATTTTGGCCCATCCCCAATGCTTTCTACTTCAATGCTATACAGTGGGTTTGGGTTGCTAAAGAATTGTCGGTGAACTAAACGACGTCGTTGACCCTCCGCTATAGCAGCCTTCGCTTCTGCCGCCTCATCTTCCTTCATCAGCGCGCGCCTCCCCAATGTGTTCTTCCGGCAGTGTCATGGCTCAGTTCGGTTTCGGGGTCATGAAGAAAACTCTGACGAAGAAATCGTCAAATCCTAGCTCCAATCGGCCACTTTGTTACCCTGGAGCTCAAGCGCCGGAATGGTTGGACGATCTGTTTGGGTTGGGGAAACCTGAGGAGTATTTGCAATTTGGCTTGATTCGATGGATCAGAATCTTGCCAAGAATTTGGCTGGAGATGTGATTGGGAAGGGTGAAACTTTTTATTACTTTTTTAATAAAAAATAATCATTTTAAATTGATTGATGAGGGCTACAGTAAAAAAAATTAACCGACGTTTACCAAAGTTAACGGAGTTGTTGAAATTACCTTGTTTTGTGAAGTTTGTTGTTACTTTTATACTTTATTAAACTTAGTGGTATCAGAAGCTCCTCACGCAAAACTTTATTGTCAAAATTGCTACTTAACCCTATTTTTTTTAAGACATGATTATTGTTAAAAAAAAGTATGCAATAATTCTAAACAAGTGTGTGATTGAACTAACAGGGGCTGTGTTGAAGTTTAAGAATCGCCTGAAGAGTTTATTCCGTTGGAGTAGGGGACTTAAATCACCTTTTGAATAAACTATTATTTTTTAAAACAAGAAATTAAACATAATAATCTAATATAAATCACCATCCCAACCCCCTTTTAGTGTCTGCTATTTTTTTTTTTTTTTTTTTTTTGTAAAAAAAGCTTGATGTATATGTTGATGAAGATGTACAAGCTTATTTAATATATATTAGTGACCTGTATAATCATGCATGATATTATGCCTACATCATTGAGGATAGTTAAGATTAACATCCATAAATTTTTAAGAAATACTGTAAATCTATCAAATAAATTATTATTGAATTACCAACAGTAATAATAGAGGAAATTTAATTATAGATTAATGTATACATTGTCATTACACAATATTTTAGATTTCAGTTTAGACCCTTAGATTGATAAAGTATATATATATATATATATTTTTTTTTTTTTGTTAGTAAGAGATGACAAAGTCAACAGTAAAGGATTGAACATATACTTTAAGAATTTAAGAGACTAAGCTAAAATTTAAAGGACCAAATATATATTTTAACATTACTTATATTAATCAAATTGATCTTGTACGAAATTTGAGTTCATAATTTTTAAATATTGGCTCTGGCAAATCTATATGATACATCCTAAAATAAAATTTACAAAACTTAGTGCAAAACCATACCTACATTTTGATTCATTTTATTTTATTAACAAATAGCTGACTCTCCACCTTTTTTCTTTTTTACGAAAAAGTTATTCCGGTGAGTCAGTGACAATTATACCCGCTATATTTGGATGACCTCCCAAATCAAGCCCCAACATTCATATTTTGTGTGTGTGTGTGTTTAAATCAGCTGCCATAAAAATGAACTCTAGGAAAAGAAATTTTTGAAAAGGGGGGAAACTGGAAAAGCAATGTTAAAAAAATCGGACCGGACCGGGCAGTTCAAATGTGAACCGCCTTGCAATCCGGTCCGGGTGACCATTTAAACTGGGGTTGTCCAAAAACCGGGTTGAACCGGTTGAACCACCTCGAACCGGTTTCCTTTTTTTTTTTTAAAATGTTTTTTATTTTGTTATAATTCAACTTATTACCAACTTTCACTTCACTCAATTTTAGAAACCAGGAAACTATAATATTTTAAATGCTATTTTACACTTGCATATTTTTAATATTTAACTGTTGTTACTCTTAGTAATTGTATTTTAGTCTGTGGATTGTAGAATAATATTTATTTTCATGTGTAATCAACTAATATTTTCTATTTTTCCCTCTATAGAAACATTAAATATTCATGTTTGATGAATCATGCATACTTATTTACATTTACATTTTGATATATTAGTGATTATTAATGTTAATATCAATAAAATTTTATTATTTTAATATAACCGGTCTGACCTGGTCCGACCCCGGTTAGACCAATGACCCTTGAACTAGTGTCTCGTCCGGTCCGATTTTTTGAATATTGTGAAAAAGAGCCAATCATATAGTCCACGTGTATTTTTCTGAGAACATTATTAGACTTTTCCTTATGCTTCACAGAAAAGTGAGGCACTCATACATGATCTTAAAAAGGTTCACATCAATAAGCGATCATTCACAATAAGACACCAGAAACTTCAAACGTCGTCGTTTAGTGTTTTCGTTCTGAGCCGAGCTTCTTTCTTCCATTCCTCATTTCCTCTTACCTACTCTCTTCAACATCTTTTCAACTCTCCAACTTCCCCCACCAGTCTCCACTCTATGTATATAACACACATACACATATACATATACTCATATGGTGCTTGACGTACTCCATTAGGTTTCTGCAATGTCCACAGACTACTCTAATGGGGACTGCGAGTCCCTTCATCAACCCTTGCTTCATTCCACAAGATCCAGAATCAATTCTACTTCTCAGGTTGCCATTGTTGGAGCTAATGTCTGTCCCATTGAGAGCCTTGACTACGAGTCTGTGCTTAATTCCTTTTTTTATCTCAATCTGTTGTTTGAAATTTCGGGGAGTTCTTTTTTTTTTTTTTTTTTTTTTTTAATTTGTGGGATTTTCGTTTGCTGTGGATGAATTTGTGCTCGATTCTTAATTGTAGGATTTTCGAGAACGAGTTCTTCAAGCAGGATTGGAGGAGCCGAGGGAAGACTCAGATATTTCAGTACTTTTTCATGAAGTGGGTCTTATGCTTGTTTATTGGTGCGATTGTTAGCGTTGTTGGATTTTACAATAATCTTGCCGTTGAGAATCTTGCTGGCATCAAGTTCGTGGTCACATCTGACATGATGTTGCAGAGGAGGTAGTTTCCTTGATTTTGTTTTGTGTTACGTAGAAATACATAACTTGGCTACTTTCATTGATTGAATCATATACTTCAATATTCTAATTACTCTGGGAGAGGACATGATTACTTTCGAAGCTTGTTTATTTGAAGGAACAACTATAATTTGTAATATCTCTACTCTATTTTTAAGTAAAGCTATCGACGAATCTGAGCAAATTTTCTTTCTTTTTTCCTTTTGCAGGTTTCTCTTGGCCTTTGTAGTATTTTCTTCTTCAAATTTGGTTCTCACTCTTTTTTCTACTATAATCACGGCTTTTATAGCACCTGCTGCCGCAGGTTCTGGTATACCAGAGGTAAAAGCCTACTTAAATGGAGTAGATGCCCCTGGAATATTTACGCTCAGAACTCTGTTCGTTAAGGTATATAACGTTTTTCAGTGTTCTGGATCTACTCATACTGTTACTCTAGGTCGATTGAGCTTACTCATGAGATGGGAGTTTACTCTAATAAAATTCTTTGATTCGCATACTTCCACTACATTTAGTTTTGGATGCTATGGAATGAGTTTGTATTGATTCATGTGATGCCAGTCTTTTTGGTACCTTACATAAATTGAAGTGTGTTACTTTGAAGTGGAAGATGAAATCTCATATTTTTCATATTTTCCTTGAAGAATGGATTAGATTCATGTTCATTCTTTCTGCAGGTTATTGGAAGCATTTCAGCAGTTTCATCATCCCTTCTTGTTGGAAAGGCTGGGCCTATGGTGCATATAGGCGCATGTGTTGGATCATTGTTGGGCCAGGGTGGTTCAAATCGACATGGACTAACATGGAAATGGTTATATTTTTTTAAGAACGACCGAGATCGACGGGATCTAGTAACATGTGGAGCAGCTGCTGGAATGGCTGCAGCCTTCCGTGCCCCAGTTGGTGGGGTGTTATTTGCTCTTGAAGAAATGGCATCTTGGTGCGTTTTACTGATTTCATTTTCTTTCATTCTTGTAAACCCAAACTATGTCATAATAGATGTACCAAGGACCTTTAACTAAACATGACCTGGCAACTTGTTTTTATTTGTGTTCGTACAACAGGCTGATATTCGGATTGCTATTATGATGGCTGATTCTCTCATTACCACTTCCTGTTTCCCCCTGTATAATGGTTTCCAATACATAATATAATAGGGAATCACATTATTTATAAGCCATGAACAAAGTATGTGTTGTTTTACCAATTTTGTTAGTTTCTGTTAATTCTTTTGGATCGTACTTAAAATTTTTTCTTTTTAATGTCAAATTCCATGACTACATTTTGTTCCCTAGGGCTTTCCAAATGTATTATATGTATCAGTTCTGTTCCACAGGTGGAGAAGTGCCCTTCTGTGGAGAACTTTCTTCACAACAGCAGTAGTTGCAATTGTGCTCCGTGCATTGATAGATGTTTGTTTAAGTGGTAAATGCGGGCTATTTGGTAAAGGTGGGCTGATAATGTTTGATGTCAATTCAACAAGTATATCATATCACATGGAGGATGTGCCTCCTGCAATAATTCTTGGAGTTGTAGGAGGCATGCTTGGAAGCTTATATAATGCTCTGTTGAGGAAGGTTCTCCGTATCTATAACATGATCCATGAGTAAGATCAATGTGTTGGATGCTAACTTTGTACAATGTGTTTTGCTAAGCTCATTCTTCTCGTTATTTTCTCTTGCAGGAAAGGCGTTGCATACAAAATTTTGCTTGCTTTCTTAATCTCCATTATTACTTCTTGTCTTCTTTTTGGATTGCCATGGCTTGTATCTTGTCGACCTTGTCCAGTTGATGCAGATGAGGAATGTCCTACAATAGGCCATTCTGGTAACTACAAGAAATTCCAATGCTCTCCTGGTCATTACAATGATCTTGCCAGCCTTTTTTTTAACACATGTGGGGATGCTATCAAAAATCTATTTAGCAAAAGTACAGACAAGGAGTTTTCATATTCATCGATGTTTATCTATTTCATCACATGCTTTTTTCTAAGCATTTTTAGTTATGGGGTTGTTGCTCCAGCCGGTCTTTTTGTGCCAAATATCGTAATTGGTGCATCTTATGGCCGTGTGGTTGGTATGTTGGTTGGCAAAAATTCCACTCTTAACCATGGCCTTTATGCTGTATTGGGTGCTGCTTCCTTTCTTGGAGGATCAATGAGAATGACAGTCTCCCTTTGTGTAATCTTACTAGAACTAACAAATAATTTGTTATTGCTACCCTTGATGATGCTGGTTCTTCTGATATCTAAGACTGTAGCTGATGCTTTCAATGCAAATATATATGACCTTATCATGAAAGCAAAAGGGTTTCCTTATCTAGAAACTCATGCAGAGCCATATATGAGGCAGCTAACAGTAGGTGATGTGGTCACGGGCCCACTACAGATCTTTAATGGCATTGAGAAGGTTCGCAACATTGCGTTTGTTCTTAAAACTTCAAGTCACAATGGGTTCCCTGTGGTTGATGAGCCTCCATATTCTCAAGCTCCAGTTTTATATGGTCTAATCCTTCGTGACCATCTTATCGCATTGCTAAAGAAGAAAGATTTCTTGCATGCACCAATGGCAATAGGAGATGATGCATTCAAGAAGTTTTCTGCTGATGACTTTGCAAAGAAGGGTTCTGGCAATAGTGATGAGATAAAGGATATACATTTAACTGAGGAAGAGTTGGACATGTTCATAGATCTCCATCCATTTAGTAATGCTTCACCCTATACTGTTGTGGAGACAATGTCTCTGGGAAAGGCCCGTACCCTTTTTCGAAATGTTGGCTTAAGGCATCTTCTGGTGATACCCAGGGTCCCCAGTGTAAGTCACTTTGTCTCGCCTTACTGCTGCAATATGTTTTGGAGGGATCTGTTTGCACATTTTCCCCCATTTGTAGAATGTTCATGTTAGTTTTGTGCCAACTTGGTGTAGCCTCTATTTATACTGCGTGATGAATAAGCTTCTGTTTCTGTATGCTTACGTGATAGGTTAGTAAACATGGTAGAGAAAATAATATTTTCATACATCGGTAAACTTTCATTGGTTTGGTCAAGTCGGTTACGATTTTGTAATGCATATTAATTACAAATTACTTTAGCTCGTCATTTCTGACTGTTCTCCTTCCTGGTGGTCTGGGCAAGGATTCTGGCTTAGCATTGAAACCTACCAAACGCTTATGAAGTACATGGGAGAAATTGAGCCCTCCCGGTAATTTCAGTGTTACAATTTTGAGCATGAAAGTATTAATGGGTATGAAATGATAGGTTTGAAGATGGGATGTTGATGTCATACAGTTACATTCTTAAGCATGAATGCATGAACGTAGAAGATTCATCTTTGGGAATCGTGTTTCACAATTCTAAGCCGTTGGGTTTGTTCATTATATTTTGTTCATAGTACATTAAGATCTGCACGAATTTATCCAACTTGGTGAATTATGCCTTGTTTTATGTTGGGCGTGTTACTTGTGTCTCATCATTACAGCATTAATGTTCTCTGTGATTTACTCATGTTAATTCTATGCTTACTAACTGCAGGGATTACCAGTTGTTGGCATGCTAACAAGGCATGATTTTATGCCGGAACACATTCTGGGTTTGCATCCTTTGTTGGAAAGAAGCAGATGGAAGAAACTAAGAATAAAGGTGCCTTTTATGAACAGATTGTGAGGCTCAAGTTTGGCCACGTGTAAATAATCCCTACCTGCAGAAGGCTACATATCAGTAACCCGACAGGCCAAGGACTAATTCTCCGCGGATTTGAGCTCCATTTAAGAGTTTACCGCTGGCCAATGGGTTGCTGCATATACACTACTCCTCATTTCAGTATTAGAATACGTCATTATTTTGACAGTATGAGTGCTTTCCCTTGGAAATGGAATACCAACATGGGAATATAGTTTAGGTTCTGATGAAGAGGGAGTTCAATTTTACAATATTTTTTGGGTAGTCATTGAATACTGGGTTGGTCTAGTTAGTCAATAAATTTCAATGCATTGTATTAATTATTAATAAACTCTTCATTGATGATAAGTCTACTTTTGTTCCTTAGAAATATAATTAGACCACATTATTCCCTTAATGCTTAGAGTGTCAAGGCATCTCTATTGTCGGTTTTTTGATTTAAGGCTTTATATCTAACATCCTCTTCTTTCCAATAAAATAAATAATATATATATATATATATTCTATTATTTGTTTCATAATTATTGACCTCTATTTTTTTATGTAATTTGTAGGCTTTTTTTTTTTTTATCAAAATACTATAAACAGGAAAAGAAAATACCAAAATGCCATAAGAGTAAAAGTATTTATCATGATGCTACACTCAACTTTATCATGGAGGAGAACTATTTTAAAGTTGTGAAATATTCGCTTATGGGATGAGCCATTTTTTTATGTAATTGTGATGAACAATTTTAGTCTGATACAAATTCAAAATCATTTTTCACATGAACAATTTTAGAAATTATTCTTCACGCTCGCAACGAGTTCAACTTGATGTGACTTTATAAAATATGTCATTTTATATAGAAGGGTTAATATAACTTTTAATCCTTGAACTTTCAATCAATTTTGGTTTTGGTCTATAAACTTTAAAAAAGTTGATTTTGTCTTTAAATTGTTGGTCAATTTTGGTCTTGATTTCTGAGCATTAAAATTGATGGTTTTGGTCCTTGAACTTTCGATCAATTTTGGTCTCGGTCCTTGAACTTTAAAAAAAATTGAAAAATCAGGGATTAATGGTTATAAGTGGCACATAGTTGAGAGACCAATACCACCAATCTAAAGTCACTAAGACCAAAATTGATTAAAAGCTCAATGACTAAAAATCACCGATTATTAAATTCAATGACCAAAACCAAAATTGAATGAAAGTTTAATGACCAAAAGTTGCATTTATCCTTTTATAAAATATCATCCAATGCACCTCATCAAAATTTTGTGATAATTAGTTATGTTTTATGTAATTATTACTCTCTTTATTCCTTAATGTAAGATATGTAAGAGATTGATCTTAATCCTAAATATAGGACAAATTTATAATTTTTGTTAATGTCTTTCCCATTCGCCTTCCTTGATACTCACTCAACAATAATTAAGTAAGAGAGATACAAGACTTTAAGTAAGATAATTGGGTATTTTAGAAAAGTTTGTCATATAAATTAACTTAACTAATATCATTAATCTAATTAAATTAGGTAAATAAGTCTTATATTTAGGATAAAAATGAGTAATACCTTTTTCTCCATTCATTTTGTTCAATTGTAGGAGAGAAGATACTAGCTATGAATATTATTACTCCCTCCGTCCTAAATATAGGGCTTATTTGGGGATGTGAGCTTAGTCCTAAATATAAAACATCTTTATAATTTTTCTCAACCTTTTCCCAAATTGTCCCTTTTGGTGCTTTTCAATAATAAACAAACAAGAGATAGATGGAGAAAATAAAGGTAAATGGTTATAGTATTTTGGTAATATCATGTGATTTAATCTAACTTAACTAACATCCTTAATTTAATCAAATTAAGTAAATAAGTCGTATATTTAGGACCGGAGAGAGTATAAGGCAACATCTAGTAAATCAATTATAAATAGGGAAAATTTCAGTTAGCCCCCTCTAGAGCTATTTAACGTCAAATAGCCCTATAAAATTATAAAACACCACTGCCCCTCCTAAGGGGAAATGAAATAAAATCTTGAGGTTTAAAAGACTTTATTACCTTTGTCCCTTTATAAATGAAAAAGTGCGCTATTTTTAAGACAAATATGATAATTTCCAAGACCAGTGTACGGATTTCCCACACAAATAAAGGGATTTCCAACACAAATAATGAATCAAAAAAAATTTTAAGCGAAAAGAAACGTTTACAATAAAATGTGTCATTTGTAAGACAAGTATGTGTCTTGGAAATACCTTCATGTGAGTTGGAAATAAGCATATTTGTCTTGCAAGTGAAACATATTCTTGCAACTACTATTGTTTTGAATTCACTTATTGTCTTAGAAATTCCTTCATTTGTCTTGGAAATTTACATATTTATCTTGAAAATCCTCATATTCATCTTGCAAATGATACAAGAGCAGTTAAGTTATTTGACCTTTAAGATTTTATTTTATTTTCCCCTTAGGAGTGCAGTGATGTTTTAGAATTTTTATAAGGACCGTTTGATATTAAATTGCTTGAGAGGAGGCTAAATGAAATTTTTCCTTTTAAAAAGGACCAAAAATACTTGTTAAATAGTTCGGTGTCTTATATAATAAGGATAAAAGGGAGTACCTTCTCTCCTACAATTGAATCAAATGAATGGAGAGAAAAATATTGCACTTGCTAATTGGTATTTTATATAATAAGGATAAGAGAGAGAGACTAGGAATCAAGTGAATGGAGAAAAATGTATTACATATTGATATAATTTGTTTATATTACTAGTACTAGTTAAGTTAATTTATATGACATGTTTTTCTTCTAAAATACCCTAATTATCTTACTTAAATCTTCTATATTTTTTATTCGATTATTATTGAATAGTATTAATATAGGCGAATAGGAAAATTATTGACAAAATTATAAATATGTCCCATATTTAAGACCACTATTAACTCCATAAATAAGTCTTATATTTAAAAATAGATGAATTAATAACTACATAAAACACAAATAATTATTATAAAATTTGGATAAGGTGCAGGATAGAATATTTTACAAAATGATAAACCTTTAAAAGTCACATCAAATTAAAATGGTTGACGTGATTTAAACTTGAGTTAGACTAAACTTGTTCTTCAGGACCTCATGATTTTAACTTGAGTTAGACTAAACTTGTTCTTCAGGACCTCATGACTTCTTCACAAGTCTAAAATGGTTCTATTGGAGAACAATTTTGAGTATAGCATTATGGTAAATACTTTTACAGCATTTTGGAATTATCTTTTATTGTTTATAATATTTTGATAAAAAAGCCGAACTTGTAAGTGACTCCAAAGCTTTTTATTATCATATAATATACGTACATAGACACATATATAACTAAAAATAAATGTCTAGAATATCATCTTTTTTTTTTTTTTGCCAACATCTAGAATATCATCAATAGACGTCTTAAAGGGTAACAAATAATCATCTTAAATTCAGAATTTTAAATTTTAAAATCAAATTTTCGTTGGTTCAAAAATAAGCTCCAAACTGAATTCCTTAAGGATATTATATAAAGGACAAAACTTAGGTCAAATTACTTATATTCATAAAGTCAATATATCCAATGAACTTGATATTTAGATGTTGTTAGTTATTAAAATGCATATGTGCACGGTTAAATTCATTTGTGTGTTGTTATGATTTAAATTAAAATAGGTTAAAGGCTTAAAATGCCTTGCAAGTATCCACGAAAGGGCATTCGATGTCTGGAAGATTTTGAGGGAGTTATTTCACCCTGAAAATTATAGACAGGAAAATGTCGCCCTTACCCTATCATAATCAAACGGTCAAATGTTAGTTGACTAGTTTTCCAATTGCGCCACATAGCACACTATGCCATGTGTATACCATGCTATCATCTTCTCCACTAAACCACCAGCAGCCTAAGTTGCATCCTGAAGGGAAAATCAAGCATGATTATAGATCAAAATCATTTCGACCTTTAACCAATATGAATAAATCAATTTGGGGGGAAAATACTCTTCCCTTTCATCATTTATCAACGTCCATGGACCTCACTACAAAAAAACACGGAATTACTAACAGAATTCCGTCGGTAATTTCAATTTTCCGACGGATTAGCGACGTAAATGAAATTACTGACGGAATTTCTAATTTCACTATTGCTAATGTATTTAGTGACGGAAATTTAGTTTCGTCGGTAATTATTGACGGAAATTAGCGACAGAAATTAGTGACAGAATTCCGTCGGTAAATAAAACATAAGGAAAGCATAGAAGACTTACTTTTACCGACAGAATTCCATAAGTAAATTTTTCAAAACTTTTTTAAAATTATGCCACGTGTCCCTTTTGCCACGTGTCGTAGATAATTAGCGAGGGAATTAAATTAGCGACAGAATTTCGTCGGTAAATAAAACATGAGAAAAGCATAGAGGACTTATTAATTTTTTAAAACCTTTTTTAAATTATACCACGTGTCCCCCGGCGGAGTGGAGACTCAAACAAATTACCGACTGAATAAAAATCCATCGATAAATTTACCGACGGAATTTCCTTTAGAAATTACTGAGGGAATTTTATTTCGTTGGTAATTCCGTCAGTAATTTCATGTTGTTTTAGTGTCTTATGCCAAAGAAAATGGAATAATAATCAAATTAACCAAAAAAAAACATCTCCCCCTTCAAACATTCTAGCGACTACTTCAAATTAACGAACCAAATTAGGTAATGAAACCTGGTCTTGGAAAACGTTAAAAGACAAGGTTTTGAGATGGGAAACAATGAGGACATCAATGCATAACCAATCTTGGCTGTGAATATGATTCAGAGTCAAGTGGAGAAAATTGACAATCAAGATTCTGGTACGGGCGGGAAGAGGCGAGCGAGCGTGAGAGATAAACAATGTGCCTTCTTCTGACTTCTTTACTGCACTCTGCAGGATGAAGATAACGAGCTAGTGCTATATATAGACGCCTTTTTTATGAGGGTGCTGCTCCATTGTCATGAAGAAATGGATTCATGTAACTTGTGATCGTGCTGCTTGCCTGACGATAGATATGTCCATAGGAGGAGAGGGGACAGAAAGAATTAGGTGGACAATAAGTGATGAGGTGGCACACATGTGGATAAATTAGTGAACTTTAAGGGTTAAAATTAACATTTTAAATAGTGAGGGCGACATTGTCCCATCGTTTTTAAACTTCCGAGGTGAAATTGCCTCCTCAAAAGCGTCCAAACATCCCATACCCTTTCATGGATATTTCTGGGGTATTTTAAGCCCTTAACCTAATTAAAATTTGTAAATTTTCACATGGACACTTATTATTTTACTATTATTAGTTGTTAAAATTAGGATTTGTAAATTCTGAAATGGGTATTTGTTATTTTACTATTTTTAGTTATTAAAATGTGCACATGGAAACACCAAACGCTTAGATCGACTAACTGTGGGTTGTTTTAACTTAACCAGTGGCTTCGAATTCGAGCCTTGGATATGCAGCCGCAATAATTACTTGGAGGTAGCGATGTTCCCCCCATTGTAGGCCTATATTCTCGCGAACCTGATTAGTCAGTTGCCAGTAGCACTGGATACTGGTGGATAAATAAAAAAATGTGCATGTGCACTTGTATATTCATCAATATGAACACTTGTAAATTTTTGTATAAACTTTTATAATGTAAATTAGGATTTGTCATATTATCTTGCTATTATTAGTTGTTAAAATTAGTATTTTTGAAATTTCATGTAGATACTTGTTATTTTGTTCGTTAGGACTCATTTGGATCAAAGAATTCATTAGAATGGATGAGAATGGAATGAAAAATTTCCCTCTACAAATAAGTTTTGATGGTACATGAGTGGAAAATGGTTTCATAGGAAAAATATATATATTTCAAAAGATTAAAGTGATGGGAAGTTATATAGGAAAAATATGTTTATGACAATATCGTCTTTTATAAAAAAAAAAGTATACACATTTTATTAAAATGTATGTTTATAAACGAATAACGGCTTTTCCTTTTACAACCATATTTTCCTCTTATGAGAAAATAAAAAAGGGAAAATCACAATCAGGTTCCTCATAAGGGATTTAATCAAAACCAGGTCATAAACAATCATCAAATTACATTGAAGTCCTAAGGGATCTGTGTGATATTAAATGACTTGACATTGAGTTGTCAATACCAGCTCCTTAAGTTATCAATGTACAACTCAATAGTTGTCAATAGCAGCTCTTTGAGTTGTCAATACATATCTTTCATTGACAACTATTGAGTTGTATATTGACAACTCAAGGAATTGATATTGACAACTCAATGATAAGCCATTTAATATCACCCAGGTCTCTTGAGACTTTAATGTAATTTGATGATTATTTAGGACTTTATTGTGATTAAATCCCTTATGAGGGACCTGGTTGTGATTTTCCCAATAAAAAGAACACTATGTTCGCCCTTTTTTCAGCTAACGTGTGACAGAGTTGTTTATCCAAACCCAAATCCACACGACAGTATCAAACTCATTCATTCACCATTGAAATATATATTTTCTTCATTCACACACACACACAACATATCATAATATAAGCAACTATATACAATGTGAACAACACCAAAACAAAAGCCAGAGGAGAATATATATGCTCCACACAAGATTTATTTCTACTCATCACATGCATCTAGTTAAAGAAAAATATTTATGCATGTTTAACCACATGCTTATGATGAGTAATTCATGGTTACACAACATTTAACTATTTTTTACCATGACCTACCAATAACTTGCATTTAGTCAAAACCAATCATCTTCTAAATCATTAGACGCATTTAACTAGATGCACCTAATAGGTACTCATGATTATACGAGATTGAAATAACTCATCATTTGGTCAGAGCCATTCACTCTTTGGAACGAGCATTAACAAAATCACCAGAAATAAGCACCTTGCTTTTATCGGCAAAATCAAATAAATTAGTGAATGGAACCCAACAAACCCTATGTTAACTCTTAATAAATGTCATCATTCGAAAAGGATAATATTTGCTTTGTCCCTTTCTCATCATTGTACACTCTAAGTTTACAAGTTCTAGTTCGTAGAGTACTTGGTTTTTATTTAAATTTAAGGAGCAAATGAGTATTTTACATTTTCCCTTCGTCAATTGAAATTTGGTTCTCACCAAAAGTGGTGGAAGTCAAATTCCAATACATAAGTAAAAATTAGGTTCTCGTGAGAAATTTGGTTTCTATGGAAAGTGCCAACCAAACTGCCAGTGGAAAATACCAATTTTCCTTTTTATTTTTCTCTTTTTAGTTGTTGAAATGCGTATGTACACACATACATTTACATATGAATTTGAACATATAAGCAATTCGATTTAACTTTTTCTTTACGATTGATGATTTAACTTAATTTTATCCTCGTATAAATCATCTTTAAATCCATGTTCTAATTTTAAATTAAATATTCATAGGTCTATAACTAAATAATAGGGAAAATTAATTTGAGATCCATAGGAAGACAGATAATAAAGATCAGGTCCCACAAAATCAGCAAATTAAACTTAGATTATATTAAGTTGAACCCTTATTAATTTCAACCAACCACCCATAATCCTTCTTCTCCCTTCCTCTGCTTTGGAGTTCCAGAAATTCATCTGCCTTGGGACTTCTTCCTTCGTCTCTCTTTCCCTTTCACTCCGAGATGACTCAAAAGCAAAGAAGCAACAAGCAAGCTCGTTCTCTTAATTTCCTTGCCAGATCCGATCAAGAAAAGAAGAGAAGAAGGAATCGATGGAGATGGAAGGTGGAAGAAAGACCTTGATCAACGACAAAAACAGCTTTGGTTGCAGGGATTCTGGCCGTCCGATTCTTCTCAGTGGTCAGGTAAAGCTCGCTATAGTTATGGGTTTGGAAAATTTTGTGGTCTCTATCTTCTACCGTGCTCGTCCTTCTCACCTCCCTCGTTGATGTTACATCTATAGATCTGAAGTAGTTTCTTCTTCCCCATGAGAACTTATTTTTGGTTGTTTCTCATGTACAAATCTGGGGTTATTCTTCTCAAATTTCTATACAATTAATTACTTGAATTTTTGTTACTGCATTTCTTGACAATTATGATCAGACCAACCTCCTTGCAAGGCTTGTAAACATTAAATTATGTTAAAAAAAAAAACTCCTCCCAACTCTGGGTTTTAGCTGGCCAAAAAAACTGGGTTTTAGCAGTTTTATTCCATTATTCAAAAGCTACAAATTATGAATATCTTGATTAAGCTTTTGAGGAGGAGGACGAGGAGTAGTGAAAGGGAAAGAGAAATAAAGAAGTCCCAAGCAGATGAATTTATGGAACTCCAAAGCAGAGGGAGGGAGAAGAAGGATGATGGGTGGTTGAAATTAGTAAGGGTAGGAGTGTAATTTAACATTTCAACTTAATATAATCTAAGTTCCAAGGGACCTCACTTTAATCCGCTGATTTTATGGGACCTGATCTTTATTATCTGTCTTCTAGGGACCTCAAATTAATTTTCCCTAAATAATACTTTGAGAACTGAAAATATAAGACCACATGTGTGTTTGGTTGGATGGAATGTTTGGTTTCAAAAGTTTGGAAGGAAGAGGACCCAAACCATCCCTCCTCTCCTTTCCTACACCCCTATTTCGGCTTTTCTTTAAATTGGGTGGGTTTATAGAGAAAAGCCGAAAGAAAAAATTAAATTCAGGTCCCTTGTAAGGGACTTAATTAAGATGAGGTCCCATGAAATCATGTAATTAATTTGAGGTCTCTATCAAAAAGTTGTTATAGCAGGCTAAAAAATTGTTATTACAGGCCAAAAAGTTGTTATCATGCGCCCAAAAGTTGTTAGTAACTAAAACTTCACTAACATTTTTTTAGCCTGTAATAACAACTTTTTAGTCTGTCATAACAACTTTTTGTCCTAAAAATCACCATTGGCCTGTCAGATTGATTACGTGATTTTGTGGGACCTCATATTAAATAAGTCACTTACAAGGGACCTATATTTAATTTTCCCAAGCCGAAATTTTCGTTAACTTTTCTCTCACAATTTTATACAATTCCATTAATGGCTGCAATGAAAGAATATTATTATAATTACAAAAAAAATTATTACTAAATTTAAAATATAATATCATAAATAGAAAATTATAGTATTATAAATAAAAATATTATTATATTATATATTAATTTCAAATAAAAATAAAATATCATAAAAATTTATTATTAGAAATAATACTAATATTATAATTTAAAAATAACGTATTATGATAATAATAATAATAATAATAATGAAAATATAATTAATAAATACAATATTATAAATTAATTAAAAATAAAATATATATTATCAAAAACTGAAAAAATATCATTCCTTTTTAAAAATATATTATGATATTAATTATAAAGAAAAATATTATTATTTTAATTAAAAAAAGGTGCAACATATAAAAACATTATTACAAATGAAAGACTATTTATTTTTATATAAAATTATATTATTGCAAATAAAAAAGGAAAAATGCCACAAAAAGAAGCTCAAAATATGATAGTGAAACTTAGGTACAACGAATTTCATAAAGCACATTTGGGTGACATGGACTCTGATGGCTCCCCATTTATCATTGATTTAAAGCATATTTGAAGTATATTTGGGGAGTCATCAATACAAAATTGGAGAATTTTACGAGTTTTTGAGAGAAAACTGTGCAAAGATGTCATAAGAGCTTTATTAGACTGTTATTGAGAAAACATATGATAATTTATTAAAAAATTTAATTGGCAAGATGTCCTTACACAAATGCATGTTTTTGATAGGCGAATATGGATATTCGAAGTAAAGAATGGAAAAGATTGAAGAAAACAAGTGGAGAATATTGGAGCTCACTTGATTTAACCTTTTCCTTACGCCTTGGGGTTAAAATCACAATAATTACCAAGGATTGTGTAAAGTGGCACAATCCCGGATCGTTTCACTTGAGGAGTCCTTCTAAACAACCTAAGCTAACTAAATGCAATTAAAACAATAAAAAGGTATGGGGGTTTTGGTTTGAAGATTCATTTACTAAAGCTATTAACAAAAGCAGTTACTTGTTTTTTGGTGTTTTAGATTAATAAGTGAAAAGTGAAAAGAGTTTGGATTAGGGGTGATTTATAAAATGGGCTTTGGTAGTGCTTCGGTGACTCAAACGCTTCTTTCAAAATGATAAGTGGGAGTTTAATGTACCAAGTCTAATTGAAAAATCCCCAAGCAACCACTAAGGGTCCACTAGCCCTAATTAATGACTAATCTAGCAATCACTTTCATAGACATTACTTAGGATTAGTGTGAAGATCCACTTGGTTTGTGAAATGCCTTGAAACAAATGCAATTTAACTCTCATAAAGTGCAACCACATCATCATGCATGGAAGAAATTGATCATAACCACTAGCAACCACTAAAAATGGCTACAACCAAGAATACAACCACAAGTAGATAGGAAATTGTATCTCAATCACATTTAATTCAAAGCATACACAATATAGTTCACAAACATAGATAGCAATCACATATCCCAAGTCTTAAATCCAAATACAAGACCAATACAAAAGAGTAGAAGCCAAATACAAAGGAAATAAGAAATTGTAAACTAGAAACTCCCCTATGTTGGACCATGAAGCTAGAGCCACCTTCACACCACCAAAGCACCAAGAACTTAGCCTCTCATATCTTCAAACTCGTGCCCAAAAGGACCCATGAGGATAGCCTCCATGAATGAAGAAGGTAGAAGGAAATGTGGAGTGGAAATGGAAGGTGGAAGAAGAAAGAACAAGAAAATCGACAACAATGGAGGTGGAAATGAGTGGGGGTGAGAGGATTTGAGTGAGGAATGAAGAAGAGCAAGAGGAACCCTAGGATAGAGCTGGTTTTCGGACAGAGAGGGCTTGGAGACAGGATTTTCGGGTGTTCAAAACTATTTATAGTCCCTCAGAAGCCCTAAAATCGCGTCACATTTCTGCAGAATCTGGGGATTTCGCCGTGGGCTCGCCGCGGCGATAGCCACGGCGAGCTCATGTTGGCTCTGGACTTTGCTAGGAGTTCGCCGCGGCGAAGCCCACGACGAACTCACACTGGTTCTGCCTTTTCTTGTATTTCTCGCCGTCAGTTCGCCGCGACGAAGTGCAGATGATTCTGTACTTCTCTTTACTTTCTTCTTCCACTCTGTCCAGAATTCTTCGCTGCAATTTGGCTCCTTAATTTGGGCATGCTTCTTCTATGATCTACAAGTAAAATCAAGCCAGAGGTAGCATCAAATGTTCTTGAAAATAGGTTAACAATAATTTATGCTAATTATGCCCAAATTGCCCTTGACTAGAATAAATTCCAACAAAGTGTGCAAAAGTCAGAAGTTACTCTAATTAGGTGCAATTACCCTAAGAACATGCAATGATCCAATGATTTTATCAATGAAATGTGTATAAAAATATGGTGCAATCATCACTCTTGCAAAAATAGTGAAAAATTGCCTCTAATGGCATGGTACAGCGCCGGTGTGCCATGGCGCATTGCGAAAATCCCCAAAACGTATAACCTGAAAACAAATATACACATCCTTGCGAGCAAAATTGAAGCTAGGGTTTACAATTTTAGATATTAAGAAGGAAGATTTGAAGAGATTCTAGTCCTCTAGTATTGGATTTTATGGTTTTCTTCCTTTCTTTACTACTTTTCTGATTTGGATAAGTAACTTATTTGTATTTATTGCATTGGTCCATATAAGTAGTTAAAAAGTTTGTTCTAGGAATGATTTGAAACTTGTATGGATTAAAACCTAATTGATTCATCTTTGTTTAGCGATTAATGAATATTTGTGTTGATTTTCCTCATTCCTCATGCCTCTATTTGATTGGCCATCTTTTAGAGTTATTCATTCATTTAAATTATTTTTGGGAGAGATAGTTTAAGTGTAGAATTTAGGTAAATCATTCTTAGACTTGAAGTTTAAATTAACTAATGGATAGTTTGTTAGTAGAATAGAGATATATCTATTAACCTAGTATTGTCAATGTAAGGTTAGCTCTTAAAGTTAACTCTCAGTAATTGCAACAAGAGATTGTGCAATTTAATAAGTGTATAAATTTGATTTTGACTCGAGAGAGCCTTTTAAATGATTTAGGATCTTAGATAGACACAAGTTGTCATTTAAATACTAATTGAAGGAAAAATGATTAGGTTTTATAAAATAGAACAAGGAGAATGAATCTTAAGCTATAGTTAATCAATAAAGTAAAACCGTCCTTTTCGTTTCTTTATGTTTACCTTAAATTAGTTTTTGAACCTCTTTACTATTAAAATTTGATTAGTTCAATTCAATTCAATACACTTAGCTACACAGAAACAGACTCGTGTAATTTTAAAATTTTAAAAGTCAATGACTAAAATGACCTCCAATAAAATCTTAACCATTTAAAAAAATATCATACTCACTTGCCGCCGGACCTCCGGTTGCCGATGGTTTTTTTTAAAGATAAGGGAGCAAAATAATTTTTTAAAGTTGAAGGGGGTGAACCCGCTCTGCCTCAATGAGAGGCTTGGAAAAGCTTGGTGACCACTCATGCCACCAAGCATTTCAATATATATTGTGGAAAAACATATAAACATGTCCCAATTTTTCCAAACTTTCAATATGCAATTACAAGTTCTTATTTGCAATTACTAAGTTTCAATATAACATTACCCATTCGACATATAAAATTACTAAATTCTTTTATATGACAAGTTTAGATATTAAATTACCGACTTGATATATGAAATTACTGAATTCCAATTACTTTGCCAATTTGATATATAAAATTATCAACTCATTATCAATTTGAGTTAACTGAAGTTGGTTTACACAAATAGAGAGTTGATAAATCCAAAAAGTGACCTTGGGATAGTAAAGATAAAAGTTGGTAAAGACATGTATAAATTTGGAAGTAACTTGACATCATGATAAGTGCTTATTTAAAGCAGGTGAACCATCTAGAAAATTGGTAAACCCAAATATAAAGTTAGTAAACGTGATTGGTTACTTGACATCCTGAAAATAGAGAGTATTGAAAACCAAATATGTGGTTTGGTAAACTCAAATAAAGAGTTGGTAAACCGAATTAGTTACTTGACATGCTAGAAATAGAGAGTTGGTAAACCTAAATATAAAGTTGTTAAATGGAATTGGTTACTTGACATCCTAGAAATAGAGTTGGTAAACTCAACTATGAAATTTGTAAAGGTCATTGAAAAGTTGGTTAGTTCTAATCAAAACTTAGGAATGAGTTGGTAATTTTATATCTCAATTGGAAATGTATTATTGGAACTTTGTAAATTCATATATCAAGTTGGTAAATTATTATTTGAACTTGTCATATAAAAAAATTTGGTATATCGGAAATTGGCAATTGCAAATAAAAACTTGATAATTGCGTATTGAAAGTTCGGAAAATTGGGATAACTTAGAAGAGTATCTTTATATTTTTTTTTTCCAACAATGTATATTGAAAATGAAATGCTTGGTGGCTAGAGTGATCGCAAAGCCTTTTCAAGCCTCTCATTGAGGCAGAGGGGATAGCACCCCCTTCAACTTTAAGAAAGTATTTTACACCTCCACCCACAAAAAGAAACCCCACCATCGCCCAAAGATTTGGCGGCCCAAGCTCTGTTAATGGTGGTTCCCCGCCAGTGGGTGCCAAAGTCCCCAGCTGGCAGCAGCCGAATCTCCGGTGACTACTGGGGTTGGTATCATTAAAAAATTAAAATTTTTTGAAGGGTGTTATGGTAAGTTTCTTTAAATTTGTAAAATGACAGATGAGTTTGTGTCACCCAAATGTCATTTCTGAAATTCATTGTACCTAACTGTCCTCCTTTTGAGTTTCTATTTGTTGCATTTTCCCGATAAGAAAATTGATGTTATTAGAAATAAAAAATTATTATAATTAAAAATATACTGTTACAAATTACTTCAAAATAAAATATGTTATCGAAAAATGAAAAGTATTATTCTATTTTTTAGAATATACTATATACAATATAATCAATGTGTAAATTAATTTTTATAACACAAAAATAAAAAAGTATAAACAATATGTGAGGGTAGAATGTTAATCTACTGTTATCTCTTGCCTTCCCACCTCCCTTAATCAATAGATCAGCAAAATCTATAACCTACCCTTCGCTCCATCCAAAACAGATAAGGTAACTACCCGCCCTCCCCTCCCTTAAAACCTGATAGGCCCTGAACTAAACTTATAGGTTAGTCTAAGAGCATGTTTTGATTAGCTTATGGAAAATAATTTTTGAGAAAAAAAGATGATAGCATACAGAGATATGTTCAATATAAAGGTCACAAAGCTTAACAAGTTGTCCAAAGTGTTCAACAAATTTATTACTTGGGAACGCTTACATAGAAGATGACGTGTTATTGCTTAGATGATGACATGTATAACTACATGTGCGAGGCTTAATGTGACATATGGTAAGTCACCTCCAAAGCCACCATAGCATAAAGGATCTTAATGGTGCATCAATACTTCAAATTGGGGCCCAAATGCAATGTGTAATGCACTAAAGGAGTTTCAGATTTGGATATAACCACATTGGAGCTAAAATGGTGTCTTATAGGCCCATAAATTGTCATGAATGAAAATAATAAAAGGAATAGGGCTGTTCAACATTGTCCCGTCCCGGTCCGTCCCGTCCCGGCCATTTCGGGACGGGACAGTCCAGTCCCGAAAATTTTCGGGACGGGACAAACCGGGACAGGACAGAATGCAGCTTCGGGACGGGACGGGACTCGGGACGGGGTCGTCCCGATCCCGTCCCGTCCCGAATATATATATATGTATGTTCATATTTTTTTAAAAAAAAAAAAATACATGTGTCATATGTCTCATATGTGAATATATATGACGTTTTTTTAAAATATATATATATATAACTCTAACTTCTAAACTAAATTCCAACCATTCATTGATCTCAAATTTCTTGTCCGCTGCCACTATGTTCTATGTGTAACACATCACATTTGAAGTTTTTTTCAAACTCTATATAAATGTGTAGTTGTTGCTACTTGTTTTGCTCTAATTATTATGTTTTTGGTTTATTATGTATTAATATGGAGTGCTCATGGCACTGGAGGAGATTTAATTATGCTATAAAATCACCCACCAAGTGTGTTGCTCTGCAAAAAAAAAAGATTTTTGGGTCAATTTTTTTAATTGGAAAAAAATTTCGGGACAAGGCCTGTCCCGTCCCGATCGAGACCAGGACAAGTTCGGGACGGGAACCCCGTCCCGAACACTTTTCTTCGGGACGGGACAGGACGGGGTCGTCTCGGTCCCGTGAACACCCCTAAAAAGGAATACCCGTCTGGGAGATCCAAGAAGCATATAGGCCACTTCCTTATGCATCAAACCTGATTGCATTTCATCTTATTTAAGTCTCTTATTTTATTTCATTAAAATATAGCCATTTGGTCAATGAATATTCTAAAATATCTTGTCATATTTTCCTATTTTGACTAGTTGACTTTTTCTTCAAGTATAAGTCATTTATTTAGATAGAATGGTGCCAATCAAAATACCAATCATCATTAGTGCACCATGGATTTCTTAGATTTTTTCTTTATTCTAAAGTATTCCATGGTTTCCTATATAAATGTTATGCTTTGTACTAAAATTTTGGAAGACTTGAATGAATTGAGACTTTTATTTCTTTTATGTGAGCTATGCTTGCACGTTGTATTCTCTTGAGAATACTCGACTGTATCAATAATTGATCATCCTTGTGGAATCTTTATTGTTTAAGTTGTAAGAGACGGGTGCTTTTAAGAGGTAATATTCAAAAGTCAAACTAATAAATGCATGTTTTCCATTTTTGCCTTTATATATTAATAAAAGCAAGAAGGGGGAGAGAAAATGTGTAAAATAAATGAGTAAAGATAAAAATGTAAAATCTACCCATAATAATTGATCATCCTTGTGGAATCTTTATTGTTTAAGTTGTAAGAGACGGTACTCTTAAGAGGTACTCCCTCTGTTCCTAAATATAAGAGGTAACACTGCAAATTTTTTGGTCCAAAATATAAGAGGTAATATCCAAAAGTCAAAGTAATAAATGCATGTTTTCCATTTCTACCCCTGTATATTAATAAATGCCAGGAGGGGAGAGAGTGTGTATAATAAATGAGTAAGGTTTAAAATGTAATATCTACCTATAATAAATGATTTCAACATGTTTTTATTGGTATGTGTAAAAAAGTTGACTACCTCTAATAATAGGGACCAGAGGGAGTAATATTCAGAAGTCAAAGTAATAAATGCATGCTTTTCATTTCTGCCTTTATATATTAATAAAAGTAAGGAGGGGAGAGAAAATGTGTAAAATAAATGAGTAAGGATAAAAATATAAAATCCACCCATAAGTAATGATTCCAACATGTTTTTATTAGTATGTGTAAAAAGGTTGATTACCTCTTATGATAGGGCCCAGAGCGAGTACTTGTTTTCTAGGCATTCTGCTCCCCTTATTGTATCAAAAGACGTAAAAATGATTTTTGACAATATATTTTGAGTAAAAAAAATGTGTTTTTCTTTTTGATAAAAAGTGTTTTGATTATTGCCAAAATAATAATAACAATAATAAACACACTGATATGTTTTGCTTTATCTTCACAACACACACTTATTTCTCACCGATGTTGAGACCAATGTATGTTTTGGGTACCCAAAAAAAAAAACGCAATATTTGATTTGGTACTCAAACCATGATTTCAAGAAATGGTAGGCAAACACTCAAAATTGTGAGGAGCACTTTTATATCAGAAATCTAAGTTTTGAGGTTCCATGGTCAGGAAAAATCTACTGCTTTATTCCTTTTCATCCCATCATAATTCATAAATATTCTACCCAATTACCATCCAAACTACCATCATATTCTTTTCACTCTTCTCCTTCCCCATCAAAGGAGCTTTCTCTATCCTTTTCATCTTCTCCCTGCCGTGAGCTTGAGCCTTGGGCCACATGGCCAGCGAAAAACTGGTTTTGCATTCTTTTTGGCCACCACCAGAAATTGCTCAGAACCGAAAGGCCAAGCCAATGATGCCTAATCTAAACAAATAGGAGTACCTCATTGGCTTAAAATAAATAAATAAAACCTCAGCATTCAAGTAAAATAGAAAAACATAAACTAGAAATAAGTCCAATCTTCTCCCTTAATACAGTTGTTAAAAAATGCCACTTTTATTTTTTTGTGGTTTTATTTTTTTCACCAATCAAATATTTAATGGTTGGAGATACAGTATTTCCTTCCATACCGAAGAATAGGGTCTCAAAAGGGTACTAAAAGGAGAAATATTATTACCTCTGGACACTCGTATAGAATTAAGGGATTGCCTAACTATATTCAATAATTTTTCTAGTTTTAATCTTTTATAATATCTGGATGTATGACTTTATTATAGAGTTGTATTTAATTATAAAAAAAATATTTAATGGTTAGTTAAAATATCTTTTATAAAAATAATTACTATTTAAAAAAAGTTTGAGCCTTTACCATTTACTAACACATAAATTTTTGAATTATTTTATCATATTATAGAATTGACTGATGTTATAATTTTAATTTTATAGACAAATATATTTTAAATTTGTTATTAAATAAAAAATTGGATATTTAAAACCTTTGAAACATAATTTTATTCTAAATACCACGTTAGTTAATGTCTTCTTTTGTAATTGGCATGTAAAAAAAGTGATTCTGATAACAACTATCTAAAGGCTCTTATTTTATCAAAAACTCTTTTTTCACAAAATTTATCCTATTCAATATATTCTCAAAAATCACTTTTAACACTTTTTTTCTTAGAAACTGTTTTCCAAAAGTTAATTTAAACATGTTCTAAAACTCATTGTCAAAAAATGTCCTACTAAACTACTACATTATTCACACACATACATATTTCTATTAGAACCGAATGAGAAAACCACCGATTGGAGGTTCAATTATTTTATTTTTTATTATTTAAAGAAAATCATTCTTAAAGTATTTATAATTTCCTTCAACTTTTAATTTGATACATGTATGTCTTTTTCTATTTATTAAAATTTCTCATCGGATTCTTTTAGAACCATTAACCCCTATAACTGTAACTTTACTTTATTAGCTCCTATACAATAATTAATTGTGCTAACAAAATAAAATTAAATAATATAATAAAGAGAAAAAATACATATGTACAGAAATTAAAAATGGGTTAAGGTCCGTGTTTGCTATGGGAGTAACCGCAAAATAACGCTGAGTATCCGGAAGTAATAAGAGGGGCATTTTTGCCCCAGAAGTAACCAAAACTTAGCAAATTTACCCCGTACATTAAAAACATTAAGTTTAACCTATCAAGTCCTCTTGTTTGACCAACCGATGCTGACCGGCTCTATTAGCATGTACATGTAATCTTTTAAAGGTCCATTTTTGCCCTAAAAGTAACCATCATCGAGCGTTTTTGCCCCGAAAGTATCGGAATCGTATCAAATTTGTCCAGACTGTTATTCAGAGTTAAGTTTAATCACTAAATAATAAAAGGCATTCTACATTGCACCTAAAAATCTATCTCACCATATACAGCACAAATGAATCGTGATTAAAGAAAATTAAATTATGGAATTATGCAGAATTGATATTTTTGTTGTTCAAAAAATAAAATATATTAAGTAAAGGGTTAATGTCCATTTTTGTTGTTTTTGGTAGTGAAAAGAAGATGATGATGATAACGAGGTTAGTATGTATGGAGAGGGAGGAATGTGTGATGCTTTTCTTTTTTCTTATCCTTATCTTTTAATTTTTGGTGATCTAATTCAAATGATGTATGGCAATGATGAGGTGTGTAAAGAGTTGAATTATTGGGTGAGTATCACATGTTATTTAACAGTTAAACTTATCTTTGAATTACGGTACAGACATATTTGTTACAATTTGAATACTTCCGGAGTAAAAACGCTCTTTAATGATTATTTCTAGGACAAAACTGGACCTTTAAAAGATGACATGTATATGGTAACAGCGTCACGTCAGTTTCGGTTGGTCAAACAAGAGGATTTAACGATCAAACTTAACGTTCGGGGTAAATTTACTACGATTTAGCCACTTTCGGGATAAAAATACTCCTCTTATTACTTCTGAATACTCAGCCCTCTTTTGTGATTACTTTCGAGGCAAAAATGGACCTTAACCCATTAAAAATTGAAAACTATAGGTACTTCAAAAATGATTTTCCTTTATTTTTATCAATATCAAATGAGAAAAAACTTAATGTAGATGATGCCTAGATGATGCCCAACTATTGGAATGCCCAACTTATCTACAATCATGCACTTCACATTTCCCGGCATGCGGAGACTAAACCCCACCCTTGATGAATGTCCTATTTATTTGCATTCACATGCATATAACTCGTCAATAGTTTTACAAGAAAAAATGCAGACCATACCAAAATGTTCTTAGGCTTTAGACCAATGCTAAACGAAAAACCACCTCACAAAGGTGATGTCCAGTGATGGAGTGTCCCAGATATCTATAATTATATTCACACATTTCTTATTCCTGCACTACTACAAAAAACAGAATTCACGTCCCCATTTCACGTCTCTTTTTTGAAAATGAGATGTAAAAAAAAGGCGGTGGCAAAATTGTAAATAAGTGAAACACTTTTAACGTCTCTTTTCTAAATATGAGACGTGGATTCTCTGAAAAAAGAGCGCCAAGCAAAAAAATATGGGAAAATATAGGCGGGAAATTACTTTCCACGTTTCACAAAAAATGTGAGACGTGGAAAGTTGTTTTCAACGTCTCACAAAAAATGTGAGACGTTGAAAACTGCTTTCCACGTCTCACATTTTTTGTGAGACGTGGAAAGTAGGCAAAAAAATTTTTTTTAAAAAAAATATAAAATCTTTCCACGTCTCATTTTTATTTATGAGACGTGGATTATTGTGAAATTTGGGGGCGGAATTTGAAAATAGGCAAAATAATAGGCAGGAATTCACTTTCCACGTCTCACAAAAAATGTGAGACGTGGAAAGTTGTTTTCAACGTCTCACAAAAAATGTGAGACGTTGAAAACTGCTTTCCACGTCTCACATTTTTTGTGAGATGTGGAAAGTAGGCAAAATTTTTTTTTAAAAAAAAAATCTAAAATCTTTCCACGTCTCATTTTTATTTGAGACGTGGATTATTGTGAAATTTGGACGCGGAATTTGAAAATAGGCAAAATAATAGGCGGGAATTCACTTTCCACGTCTCACAAAAAATGTGAGACGTGGAAAGTTGTTTTCAACGTCTCAAAAAATGTGAGACGTTGAAAACTGCTTTCCACGTCTCACATTTTTTGTGAGACGTGGAAAGTAGGCAAAATTTTTTTTTTAAAAAAAAAAATTCTAAAATCTTTCCACGTCTCATTTTTATTTATGAGACGTGGATTATTGTGAAATTTGGGCGCGGAATTTGAAAATAGGCAAAATAATAGGCGGGAATTCACTTTCCACGTCTCACAAAAAATGTGAGACGTGGAAAGTTGTTTTCAACGTCTCACAAACATATGTGAGACGTTGAAAGTCTCTTGAAAATTAAAAAAAAAAAAAGATTAACGACTTTCAAAGTCTAACATATATTTGTGAGACGTTGAAAGTCCCTTAAAAATTAAAAAAAAAATTGCCCCCCCTTTTCCATGTCTCACAAAATTGTGAGACGTGAAAAGAGACTTTTAACGTCTCACATATGATTGTGAGACGTTGAAAGTCCCTTAAAAAATTTAAAAAAATAAAATTACCCTACTTTTCAACGTCTCACATATGTTTGTGAGACGTTGAAAGAGACTTTCAACGTCTCACAAACATATGTGAGACGTTGAAAGTCTCCTATATAAAAAAAAAATAGGCTTCCCCGAACATAACCCTTTCCTTCTCCCCACCTCCTTTTTGCCTCTTCTCCCTCCGTCTTCTCTCTCTCACCACGACAACACAGGCTTCTCCCTCCGTCTTCTTCCTAGAACGTCCACAAATCAAGCTTCTACCTTCGTCTTCTTCGATCTACCTTCGTCTTCTTCTTCGTCTTCTTCGGCCAGGGATGGAGAAGCTAATGTCGCCCTTCAAGAAAACTCATCATCAGACCCTCGCATCGTCGGAATCACAATCTCCGACAAAAATCTCAAAGGCTATATCCCCTTATAACTTGGATCTCTAACCTACCTCGGTAGAAAATTTCTACGGCTTTATCCTTCTATTTGTGTTGAAACATGTTCATTTTTTGTTTCCAAGCTAGTATTACTTCATTCTAAATTTCTTGATTCTGATCTTGGACTAATATGGAACCATTTGTTCCCTTATGGATCATGAGAAAGAGTTAGCATTAGCCTCTTTATTTGCACAGATAAAATTGGATTCTGGCTTTGGTTATATGTTTCTCATTATGTTTCATCGTGGTTTGTTGGAATTTGCAGTAAGTAACAGCTTCTATTGATAAAAGAGTAAAGGAAAGAAGGAAGAAACTTGAGGTACGAATTTCTTATTTGTCTTTCACTAGTTTTGGACTGTTTTGGGAACATACTTCTTGTTGAAACATATTTTTATCATTTAAAGTTTGCACATCTGTGAACATTTGATATCTTGTTTAATGTCTTTGCTGGTGAGAAATAGATAGAAAAAAGGTTAGAGTCAGTTTGGGTGAACTAATACTGATAGGGCTCTTTTATTTTTTTTGAACTAATACTGATATGGCTCTAGCATTTTTGTAATATTAGTTTGGATATAAATAATAAAATTAGTTCATTTTGTTTACATTTTAAGTGTTATATTCCTATTATTCTGATAAAATATTGGGATTTTTTTTATTGGGATTAATCAGCCTAATTAAGAAAATATTCTTTTTTTAAAAAAAAAAAAGACTTTCAACGTCTCTTATTCAAATAAGAGACGTGGAAAGTATTTTCCACATCTCTCATTTAAAAAAGAGATGTGGAAAGTAGGAACTTTCCACGTCTTACATTCAAAAAGGAGACGTGGAAAGTTCTGTGACCACTTTCCACGTCTCATTTTTTAATGTGAGACGTGGAAAGTGGGCACTTTCTACATCTCTTTTTTGAATGTGAGATGTGGAAAGTGGAAAGTGCCCATTTTCCACGTCTCATTTTTGAATGTGAGACGTGGAAAGTCCCACTTTCCACGTCTCACATTTAAAATGAGACTTGAAAAGTTCCGACTTTCTACGTCTCCCTGATCTACGTCCCACTAAAAAGAGACGTGAAAAGTCCAAAAAAATAGACGTAAAAAGTGTTTTTTTTAGTAGTGCTGTGAGACTTTAGGCAATATGTTTTGTTTCCATTGACTTTTAACGCAAGTTTCTTAATTAAACTATCATGATCTAACAAGACTAGAAGGTGTTTTAAGATGTTTAAAAAAACCTAGAACTCTGCTAATGTTAACTAACATTAGCCAATTTATTCTCAATTGTAACCATATACATGTAAGGCGGCCCAACATAAAATATACAATTTTCACGTGGATGAGAATGCATGTTATTAGGTGGGTTAATGCAAAGTTATGAACTAAATAGAAATAATGAACAACTTTGAATATACTAATAGAATCTCTAATATTTCAAATAATTATACCCTCTTTGAGCTCTTGAGGAACTCTGCCCTGATCGTCCATAGTTGTTCTCCCACCGATTTCATGTCAGGCCGATCAATTCGACTTGGTGCTGCACATTGAATAGCTAAGCCAATCATCTTCATCAGAACCTCTCCATTTATACCTTCTTCCATCAAAGGATCCGCCATTTCCGCCACATTCCCTTCATTATACTTTCTGAAAGCCTGAAAAGATCATATAATTATACATGTTCAGCAATGACTAACAAGGATTCAAGCAAAGGAATTCCCTTTTTTTTTTTTTGGGGGGGGGGGGTTGTTAACTTGTTATATCAAGACACTGCACACGTTCAAAACCAATAAAGCATGAGTAAATGCTAGACTTGCAAGAGACCCTAGGATAGAAAAATGTTTGTCTACAAGGAAATCACACCAGTTTCTAGTCTTACCTTCAACATTATTCATATCTTAGAATATTGAATATTTAATATACAATTATGAAACCAGTAAAATCATAACAAATGATGGAATTCAAACCAAAGAAGAGAATTGAGAGCAGGATATGAATTTACCCATCTCAATGTTACCCTCTCTTCAAGAGGTTTCTTCACCTCCAAAGGACGACGGCCGGTAACAATTTCTATAAGCAAAATTCCAAATGAATAAACATCACTCTTGGGAGTAAGCTGATATGTTTTCATGTACTCTGGGTCCAAATAACCAACTGTTCCCTTCACTTTGGTAGAGATGTGTGTTTGATCCGAGTCCATTGGACCAAGTCTTGCAAATCCAAAATCAGCAACTTTAGCTCTCATACTTTCCGTGAGAAGAATGTTGGATGATTTCACATCTCTATGGATAATTGGCTTTTCTGTTCTACGACAAGCAAGAAATCAGGAAACATTTAAGAGCCCAATGAATATCTAATTCTAAAAGATGGTATGGCGAGCCTAATGTCCCCAGAAATAAAATATTTACTATTTATGTTTGTGGTAGTAAGAAAGGAAGAAAGAATGTAGGGAGAGGGCAAGAAAGATAAGCATCTACTAGCATAACTGTCAGTCTCCTGTTACAAGCTAATACAGGCAGTTACTGTGACTCTTAATTGACCTTCCCAAACAGACAACCATCCTATTAATGAATTCACAACTATTCTGTTATATTCCTACCATTCCTTTATTACACCTAACAATTTGAGAGTTATTAGATATTTATTATGTAACAGAAATAAAAAAAGAACAGAACCTTCAACAAGAATAAAATAGGGAAAATATAACTTTTGGCCCCTAAACTTTTTCTCAATTATTGATTCAGTTCCTGATCTCTGACTCAAAATAACTTAACTCCTATAGTTTCTTAACTCAAAAAAATTCAGACCTTATAGTTTCTGACTCAGAACAATTCAATCTTTATAATTCTTTCACTTAACAAATCACAAGAGTTATGTTGTTGAGTTACAGTTCAAGGAGCAAATCAATAATTGAGAGTAAGTTCAAGAACTAAAAATGATATCTTCTAAAAAAATATTAGCAACTATGTTTAAAATCATTTCCTGAATCAGGCTTCACTTAAGCCATTTATGCTCTAAATCGAAGTCTAGATTCAAATATCTGACATTCAGCTTACGTGGAGAATGTGGAAAAGGTGAAAATAACAGCTCAAGTGGAAGGATGTCTGACCTGCATAACGATGCAGATAGGTCAAGCCATGGGCAACATCAATGGCAATTTCAAGGCGCTGATTGAAGTCAAGGATCCTTCCACGCAAGCCTGCAGGGAACATCCACAAAACATTCTACATAAAATTTTTGTAAAGGGACAATCATTAGTAAATATGAAAAGTGCATGAACTTACCATCCAAATGTTCTCTAAGAGTACCATTTGGGACATACTCGGCAATAAGAAGGCGTTCATTTCCTTGGTCAATATAACCCAGTAACTTCACCAGGTTTCGATGATCAATTTTGGCCAGAAGTTCAATCTCACTGCTGAATTCAGTTCTCAAACTCTCAAAATGTTCCTATGCATTAAATCCATGTTAGCACAGGGAAAAGAACTATAATAAACTTTGTTTCAAAGGCTGGAGACAAGATAGCTGGAATTCCATTATTAGTCATGACATGATATATTTTCATTGGTAAAAGAAGAAATAGAGACCTAGAACTCATTGATCTTCCGCAATCTATACTCGTTGCAATTTTTCTACTGTTTATTCTGTTTTCCACTCTTATGTGCTTCATTGATTGAACCAATGAAAAACCAGAGCGTTTTGCTTGCTAGATTACAATATTTTGTTCTCCAAGAGAAGCTAGATTTACAAGTCACTTTGATAGCAAGTTTAGTGTTACTAGCATCTTTGCCAAATTGAAAGAATTGATAAGGCCACTATATCAGATGATGTCCTATGGATTGTGGTTGCCTGAGTTTATTCATGTGTATAATCTAGGAATAACTTGCCGGAGAGTAACAGGTTCCTTTCCTCCAGTTTTTACATGGAACATAACTTTCTTAGCTTCTGCAATTTTTACCCAATTTTAGACGTATGCATCTCACAGTTGAATGTGTTTTAAACCTTTTTCAACAATCTGCGCTATGATGCTCAGTGGTTCAAATGGTTCGAGTGCTTTATGTTACAAAATTAACCCAATAACTTCACTGGTAAAACAAAATCTAAAGTGTTAGTATTCCCAAGTTTACTTTTTTTTTTTTTGCCAACGTATTCCCAAGTTTACTAGAATGCAGAATGTCTAACTATGAATTAAGACATAGTTTGTACCCTTTTGGCACGCTTTACTGCCACAAATTGACCACCTTCTAGCTGAGCCTTGTAGACAGTTCCAAAACCTCCTTCTCCTATTTGTAATTTATTCGAGAAATTATGAGTAGCTTTTACAACCTGATTCAAGTTGAGATGTATTGACCCAAGTCTACTGAGTTTTGGAGACATTGAAAATCTTGAAGGGCTAGGTGGTACCCGATGGACAGAGCCTTGGTGCTTCTCAGAAACAGAGTTCCCTTCGATTGAGGAAGCTGAATCCACTACAAAAGCAAATCGTCCATTATTTTTCGTTCACAATATGGCAGGGAATAGTTAAAAAAAAGAGAAAAGAAAGCATAGCAGGAAGCAAAAGCTACAAAAGGAGTGTACATGTTAATAATAGAAACAGAACATTCAACAGAATACAACAACAAAAGATTATGACACGTACAGGAAGTTATAATTACTTGAATGCACTTATACGTAGCACGAAATTTTTTAAGACATTGCAGATTAAGAAAATCTAGCAAAAATATTATAACTTGAAATAGAAACTTCAGCTCACTTGAATTTGGATCCTTGGACAGACCAGCATTGGCTTTTTGTCTCTTCCTATAGAAACAAGGACAGAGAAAAACACAACATACAAAAGCTCCACTTGCAAATATACCAACTTTTGAGGCTAATTGGGACTTGTGACCTGGGAATGTTGAGTTATTGCTTATATCCTTCTGCAAAAGCTTTCTTCCTGCATTTGAAGGTAAATTAATCACATAAGTACAAAAAATCAATCCACATGGTTGAAAAAATTGGCTCAAATAAGTAAAAATCTAGAAAAATGAAATTCTTAGCCAAATTGTACTCAATAAATAATCACAAAGTTCAATATTCCGTACCAAAAGAAACTCCCAGCCCACAGCCTGTAGTTCCAAAATAGTACTTCGCATCACAACCATTTACCATATACAACTGAAGGGTCTTGCAGAAAGTGTCTTTGCCAACAACATTCCCGTTTATATAAAATAGTTCTTGATCATGAGAAAATGAATAGGCTCCCCAATTCGCACCACAATCCTTTGACTGAAACAAACCCCCAAAGCCAAAAATTCTTGGCAACTGCAGTAATAGCATAAACGCCAAAACAGTGATAGCCATTCTTAACTAGTTCGTTCGCACTTTTGTGTACAAATAGACAATGAAAGCTTTTCACCGTTTTCAATCAACCACCCCAAAGCAATTAATGCAGGACATGAAGGCTGACCAAGCATAATAATAAAATTCCCGTTCAAGCAATGTACTTAGCCAAATACACCCAAACTTAACCCCCAAAAATTTCTCTCAGAGGGAGTGTCTAAAACCAGAGACCTATGGACTCATACATGAAATAAACTCAGAAGCCAACCCAATTATCAATCCAGATCACACCGAATAGAAAACCCCGCCGGCCAAGGAGTCAATTACAAAGTCAATGCCGCAACTTCAAATTTCTCGCTACGACCAAAGCCTTCTGGTAAGAAATTTCCAAGAAAAAAAAACAACAGAATTTCAGATACTTATCACAGAAAGGGTTTGATATTAAAGACCACCACGATTTCCATGTTGTCCGACCTGAAGTTGAGTTTTACACTTTCACTGACGCGCGCTATACGCAAAAAAATTGGACTGATCCAGCCACAGTAGATTCAGAAAATCGGGGAAGAAAAATCAGCCAAGAAGAATTCAAATTTGACGACTTACAGCTGAAGAATCCTCGAAATTCAACTACAGTGCAACTTAAGCGAAACGCCAAAGCCACAAAAACCTGTTGAAGAATGATAGACCAGAAAACTTGCGAAGATTCTTGAGGGCAATAATTGTGAATTACAAAACCTGAAGACTGAAGGGGAAGAATTGAAAGAGGTCTAGGCGTGGACTACGAACAGCAACACAGACAATAGAGCGTGTCCTGATTCTGACGCTAAATTTTAACATACAAAGAATATCCCTTGTATCAATGGAGGTATTCCCTTCAAATAAAAATAAGGGTTAAGGTCTAAATCTATCTTGGAAATGTTAAAAAAATCTTATATTCATCTTGAAAGTATTTTTCGTAGTAATTTAGTCCTGAAAGTATCTAAACATAGTAATGTAGCTCTGAAAGTACCAAAAACTAGCTTAACGCGGTCCTTGGTGCTCAGTTAACGGAGGGGGAGATTACTACGTTTTAGTACTTCCATGGCTAAATTGCTATGAAAAATACTTTCAGGGTGAATGCGAGATTTTTTTTACACTTCTGGGGTGGATTTGCACTTTAACCCTAAAAATAATTACATTTAATATTTAATAGTAATTTTAAAAAAAAAATTGGTTCTATGTTAATAAAAATACACCATTAGATAATTTAAATGTAAGAATTAGATAACTAATTTGCATAAATTAACCAAACTAATTAAATTAATTATCCTTTATTATCATTGTACATAAGAATTACTCTTTTTATACCAAAAAAAAAATAGGTGGGTTGGATTTGAGAGTCTCATCAAGGCTAGTGCATACCGCTATGCTCAGATGTTGTTTATATCAACAGTTGAATTTGAATTCACAATCTTATAATTTATGAGCCAACTCTTTATCAATTAGAAGGTCCTTATATTAATAGAAATAATTCATGAAAAAAATATAAATTTAAGAGATTAAATTTGGATGAGGTTTTGAATTTCTTAGTTGCAAATAAAACTTCTAACTAAGAAATTCTAGAAAGTCATTCATAGCAAGATCAACGTAAATCTTTATAGATGAATGAACCAATCATATTGATTGCATGTGATTGAGTTTTACCTTATGACTATGTCATCCTTTTCTATCATGAATTTATCATCAAGTCTTAAACTTTATCTTCTTCCACCATTGAGCACATCATTCGTGCCTATTTAAGGAGATCAAGGGTGTCTTTGAAAGACACACCTGACACCACACTCTTCTCTCTTCTTTTATTCTTCTATTTTTTTTTTTTTTCCTTTTTGTCTGGCTAATACTTGTTTTAGGATGATCTTGCGATTTGAGTTCTTGATCGCCAATAATAGTTATATTTGTCTAATTATTCTCTCTTCTACACAACTTAATGATTTCTTAAAGGATTTTTTATTGAACTTCATATTTTGAGACTTTGATTTTTTTTTTAAAAAAAAAAAAACAGTCTATCGCTTAAACTATTGTCATTCGGTTTACATTTTATAATAATGTGAGGTTCCTCATTCCTATATCATGTTTCTCTTTTAACTTATTTATGTTTTTCTGCAATAACATTGTTTGAGATCTATAAGTTAATTATTTTTTAGACTTTTTAGTGGAATATTATGTTTAGAGGACAAATTATGAAATTACATTAATATTGAATTCCATGCTTATAATAATTATTTTAGGAGTAACTTAATTATAAATTAAATAACTAAATTTGGGTTGTATTACTTAATATTATACTTCGACGAATCAATTCCATGTTTAATTGAATTGTGATAGCCACTAATCTATTTTAAAATAAGATTTATTATTATAGTGTTTGTAAGATTGGCTCGTTGATCTCCTATATAGAAATTTGCATTGATCGAGAAAATAAATAAATTGATTTTAATTCCTCTTTGAGTTTGAGATATGGATCAAGACGATGAAATGAATCTTGGTTGATGAGTGACTTTTTCTTATGGAAAAGATGAGCGGAGAGGAGAAGAGTGCTAATCAAGAGGTGAGAGGGAGCTTGATGATTGGTGGACAAAGATAAAAGATTACAGCTGTATCAATAACTAAGTAAAGATGCAATCAATAGTTGTATAACCAGATAAATTAATTTTTTTTCTCAAATAAAAAATTGATATAATTTAAGTTCAAACATGCATATATAAAAATGTTTTTATAAATTTCCTTTATTATCATTGTACATAAGAATTACTCTTTTTATACCCAAAAAAAAAAATAGGAGGGTTGGATTTGAGAGTCTCATCAGGGTTGGTGTGAAGAGCTATGCTCAGATATTATTTACATAGATAGTTGAATTTGAATTCACAATTTTGTGAGTTATTATGAGCCAACTCTTTATCAGTTAGAATGTCTTTATATCAATAGAAATAATTCATGAAAAAATATAAATTTAAGATATTAAATTTGGTTGAGGATTTGAATTTCTTAGTTGCAAATAAAAATTCTAAGAAATTATAGAAAGTCATTCATAACAAGATTAATGTAAATCTCTATATAGATGAATGAACCAATCATATTGATTGTGATTGAGCTTTACCTTATGTCATCCTTTTTTTCATGAACTCATCATCAAGTCTTAACTTTATCTTCTTCCACCATTGAGCACTATCATTCATGCCTATATAAGGAGATCAAGGATGTCTAGAAGGACACACCATACTCTTCTCTCTTCTTTCATTGTCCTATTTTTTTTTTTGTATGGCTAATACTTGTTTTAGGATGATCTTGTGATTGAGTTCTTGATCGCCAATATTAGCTATTTCTAATATTTCTCTCTTTTATACAACTTAATGATTTCTTAGAGGTTTCTTTTATTGAACTTCATATTTTGAGACTATGATTTTTTTTTAAAAAAAAACAAATTATTGCTTAAACTAGTGTCATTCGTTTTACAATTTATAATGTGAGGTTCCTCATTCCTATATCATGTTTCTCTTATAACTTATGTTTTTCTGTAATAACATTGTTTGAGATTTATAAGTTGATTATTTCTTGGAATTTTTCCTAGAATATTATGTTTAGAGGACAAATTATGAAATTACATTGAATTACATGCTTATAATAATTATTTTAGGAGTAATTACAACTTAGTATTTTAGTTTTAATTATAAATTAAATAACTAAATTTGGGTTTTATTACTTAATATTATACTTCGACAAATCAATTCCATGCTTATTTGAATTGGGATAGCCACTAATATATATTTTTTTTTTGATCAATTTTGGACCAAAGGCAGAAGGAAAAACCAACTAACGCGACTGCTACCCAAATAGCCCGAATGTCTATACGTTAACACACACACATCCATCTGATGTGGGGCTTAAAATAGCCACTAATCTATTTTAAAATAAGATTTATTATTATAGTGTTTGTAAGATTGGCTCTTTGATCTCCTATATAGAAATTTGCAATGATCGAGAAAAAAAATTTGATTTTAATTCCTCTTTGAGTTTGAGATATGGATCAAGACGATGAAAAGAATCTTGGTTGATGAGTGACGTTTTCTTGTGGAAAAGATGAGCGGAGAGGAGAAGAGTGCTAATCAAGACGAGAGAGGGAGTTTGATGATTGGTGGACAAAGATAAAAGATTACAGCTGCATTAGTCACTAACTAAAGATGCAATCAATAGTTGTATACCAAGATCAATTAATTTTTTCTCAAATAAAAAATTGATATAATTAGTTGTATACCCAGATAAATTAATTTTTTCGCAAATAAAAAATTGATATAATTTAAGTTTAAACAAGCATATATAAATAATAAGGTTAAAGGTAAAAAATACACATGTAATTTTGTCAAAAATTCATTCAGCACCAAATGTTACTTTTTGGACCAAAAATACACATGACCTTTCAAATTGGATCAAAAATACACATCTACAGTTAAATTATGGTAAAAAATATACATATGATTTTGTAAAAAAGTTCATCCAGCACCAAGCGCTTTTTTAAGAATATAACTGTAAATGTAACTTTTGATTCAATTTAAAAACTCATGTGTGCTTTTTGTCCAAAAAAAAAAACATTTGATGATAGATAAATTTTTGACAAAATCATGTGTATTTTTTATTCTTAACCCTAAATAATATAATTTACAACGTGCTAAAAAAATTAACGTTTTCCTTTACTGCAATGTGAAAAGGGTTAAAAGTCTAGGTCATCTCTTTCACGAGAAGAGGGATGGTTTATCCGTCAATTTGTTTTTTTACTTCATAAAATTTAAATCCAAGAAAAATTATTAAAGGAAATTTGTAGTGATATGTTTTTGGTCAAATCCATGACATTTTCTCGGGCCATGAAAATGGTTTATTTCATTACTTCAAAAAAAAAAACTAATAGATGAGTAAATCCCTTAAGGTAAATGTGTAAATTTATCAATGAACAATTACTGAAAGAACATGTGGTACAAAAAAGTGTTTTGTGTTGTTTAAATACAAAAAATGTTTTAAAAAAGCTGCAAATTTACCAAAACCGTTATCTCTAACCAAATTTTCGTTACTTTTTCCCCGTGGATCCCACCTGATTTCTTCTTAAAAAAATAACAGTCGTTTGGGTACAGAAAACGGTTTTAGTAAATTTGTACATTTTTCAAAACATTTTTTGTATATAAACACCACAAAACTCCTTTTTATGTTAGACACTCTTTCGGTAATTGTTCATTGATAAATTTACATTTTTTCCCGTCCCTTAAACATGATGTCTTGAATTTAAATCATGTCATGTGTATGGAAAAAGTTTTGTTTGAAGAAACAAACCCCACTTCGGTGATTTCTAAACTTTGAAAATATTGGTGATCTCTATCTATCATCTATCAATAAGAGAATATTACATTCTGATTAAAAAAAATGGGCGATCTTACATGGATTCTACCAAAAGAAAAAGTTATCCATATTATTATGAGTTCTAATTCTATTCGTACGGGGATCTTATTATTAGTGGTTGAATTTTATGAGTCGAGACGGGCTCAACCAAGCTAAAATAAACTTTCAATTTGTTGTCTAAAAAAACAAAAAGTTGAGTATTGGGTCAGGAATGAGCCCAAGCTCCACGTCATGGTTCATACATTGACGTAATCTCCATTGGCCATGGCTGCACGCACCAATGTAATTTATTTAATTTCCTTATTTTAAGTCATTAACTATTATATAAGATAAATATAAATAAATTTGTTTCAGGAAATGTAAAATAGTTTTGTTAACACTAAACCTTGTTGGTAAAAAATTCTATTAAAATATGAAGAAGCATATACTCCATCTGATCCTTAATATAATACCTAGTTGTTTCTTTTAGATATTAAAGAAGTTAGATAAGTTACATAATCATAATACATGTGGTATATTGTTATATTATGTATTAATTTATAAATCAAATAAACTAGTTTGGAGAAAAAATCTAGGCAAATCAATTTTATATATAATTTATTTAGCTTTTTAAGGATTTTTCCTAAAAAAATCCATTACGAATATTAAATACAAAGAAGCAATAAACGTTGGCTACAAAACACCCAATGTAACAACTGAGTTGGATAGGAAGAAAAACCGAAAAATAAACGTGAATTTTTTATAAACATAATAAATCCAATTTTTTTTATAAAAAGACAAAATGATATTAATTATAAGAGGATTACGGGTGTGTTTGGATTGGCTTTTTTTATAAGGACTTTTTTAGAAGTAAGATTGGCTAAAAGTCAGATTGTGTGAAGTGATTTATGTTTAGATTTGTGATTATAGAAGTGACTTTTTTTTCAATCTGACTTTTGAAACATATTTGGATGATTATTTTGAAAAGCAAGTTTAGATGTAAAATTACCAAAAAGGACATTACTGTTATTAAATAATACATATATAATATACATATATTTTTATTAAAGGCTTAGTTTATCCCTTATTTTAAGGAAAATAATTTTTAAAAAATAATATTATTTGCTCAAAGGAGAATATTGTGGGAGAAAATAGTTAAATATTATTATGGTAATTTTTTGGAGATAAAAAGGAAATTTTAGATTAAAATAAAATATCTTATTTGAGAATTTCAGGGGTTTAATAGTCTAATTTTCCTACCCATTTTATTAAACAATACATAACAAAAGGCGTGGGACCCATCAGAAGCCAAAAGCTAGAAGCCAAAAAAATTTACTTCTAGCTTTTGGCTGTTTAGAAGTCCTTTTAGCCAAAAAGTCCTTCTCTTATCGGATAAACCCAAATAAAAAAAAAGCAAAAATTTCACTTCTCTGGTCCCGCAGAGTTTCTGCCCTTGGAGAAGCTATTCCAAACATAGTCTACATAGTTCTAACAACATTCAAAAAAGGAAATAGATGAGCAACAACATTGTACTGACTAACAGAAATAGATCCTATATTTATTGAGCAATAAGGTTTGAGAAATTCTGCAACATCTTTGGCTATGATATGTTTCATGGTTGGAGCCCAGCCTCAAAAATCAATCATCCGTTTGCGAACATTCCAAATCGTCATATAATCTTTCGGGTAACCTGAGATATGAATCCAGTGTAGAGAAGTTCTGAAACAGGCAAAATTCAAAAGATGACCTGGAAGAGATCTCCGCTGCCAACTGAAATCATGTATTGGCTGTCCACCAAAACAAATGAGGATGCGACAATATGAAATGTGATTCAATTTCCACTTTCTGAAGAAAACTTCTCATTGATCATGATGCATTGCATAAGAAGACATAGGAATACTTTCTTCAATCATGTGAGACATGTTGGTAGAGAAAGCCATTGTGGTAAAAGATAAGAGAGAAAAGGTATCTCTAATGATGTCATGAAGCTGAGAAATGCTTCCATTATGAGCCACCAAGTTTCTTTTGAGCCAAAGAACATTGAGCATTATAATAATACCTTTCACCAAGAAGTCTTCATTTGCATTTGATAAGAGAAACATGTTTAATCATTTGATAAGATCATTGATGGGAAGATGAGTCGGTGGACGAACTGAGAAGCACCCAAACCAAACAGCTTTTGCAAGACTACAAGCAAAGAAAGTATGATAAATAGATTTTTCAATAGAACAGCCAAAGTGGCATAAATCATTCATTGCCAAATGATGAGTCTTTAGTACTTCAACAGTTGGTACTGCCTTATGAATAAGTTTCCGCATAAACAGTAACTGTTTCTGAGGAAGAGAGATAGACCATAGGAACTTCCAGAAGTGATCAAAACTAGGCTGCACAGTGAATTTTGAATCAAACAGTTTTTGATATCCTAATTTTGTTGAATAGGTACCAGATATGTATTAACAAATCTTTTCCACATAGACTTGAGACTGGGGTAGATAGGATGCAATCGGCTACTTGATCAGGATAAAGTCTTTTAATTAAGAAGGTGTTCCATTGAAACGGGTCCCTTTGTCCAAAACAACAAAAAGAAAAGACGACTGTACAAAAAAAAACAGTATAATTGATTGATATTTAGGTGGCATTAGAGATATCTACGCCCGTCATGATGTCTATTTTTTTAGGCTCATCAATGTGCCAAGTGCCAACCGTCTCTTTATGATTGTTGAAAATGATATTTAAAAATGATTTTCAAACATTAAAAGAGTTACCTTTATCTTTGAAAATCATGCAACCTGTTTTTGCAAACATTAAATTTATCACATAAGCACAAAAATCAATGCAAATGTTTGGAAAAAATGGCTCAAATAAGTAAAAATCTAGAAAAATGAAATTCTTAGCCAAATTATACTCAATAAATACTAATAGTCACAATATTCCGTACCAAAAGAAACTCCCAGCCGAGTGCCTGTACTTCCAAAATACTCCTTCCGGTCCTAAATATAAGACCACTTTGACTTTTTTTTGTGGAAGTTAAGGAAGCAAATTAGACCACTAAATTATAACATATGTCACATGAAATTAGATTATAGGTTAGTTTATAAGTAGAATAAATTAGTTTTGAGGAAAAAATATGTTTTTTTGGAATTAAAACTACCTTTTTTTGGACTAGAAAAAAAAGTCAAAAAAATCAAAGTGGTCTTATAATTAGGACCGGAGGGAGTAGTACTTAGTAGTTAGCACCGTAACCATTTATCATATATTGATATGGTCCTATTTATAAGTTATTTCCACCATATTTTATATAGACTTAAAAAAATCTTAAAATTCATTAACTTTCCATTAAAATCCAACAAATTTTTAACTTTATCCATATTTAATATCCGCTATATCAAAAATAAATAAATAAATAAAGTTAACACGTAATAAATGAAAGGTAAACTTGTACATTTACACGAAATATTTATTAAGGTGACTTATATATAGAACCAAATAAAACCTTTTATCTTTATCCTGTTAATAGGACCAGAGGAGTACAACTGAAGGATCTTGTAGAAAGCATCTTTGCCAACAACATTCCCGTTTATGTAAAATAGTTCTTGATCAGCACCACAATCCTTAAACTGAAACAAATCCCCAAAGCCAAAAATTCTTGGCAACTGCAGTTAGAGGTGTTCAAATTTGTCCCGTCCCGACCGTCCCGTTCTGGTCTCGGTCATTTCGGGATGGACCAATTCGGGATGGGACAAGATAAGCCTTCGGGCAGGACAAGACGGGACTCGAGACGTGGTCATCCCATCCCAAATATATATATGTGTATTTTTTTTTAGAAAAAAATGCATGTGTGAATTGTGAAGTCTCATTCTCTCTGTATTTTTTTATGAACTTTGATTTTTTTTCCATTCATACACAGCTATTTTCTGATTAAGCTTTGAATTTTCCTCTGTTATCCCAAAACCCTCTTTCTCATAATTGAGTGACTTGTTTTTGCAATTCCTCAACAACAATTTCGAGATGCTTTAATTTTTGAAGACTCTCATCCAGCCCCATTTTTTGTGTCTCGGATGCTGCAACTGCTGTCTATGCTTGTTCTTTGTAACAATTATTTTGGCCTTCTAGTGTATTATTTAACACTGTTCCCTCTCTGTAAGCTTCAGATTCATACACACTTTGAAGTTCAAAGGATTTTTCTTGTGAATCATTCAATTCTGCTACATTTTTCTTATGAGAAAAGCAATTCTTCAGTGGGTGGCTTCCTTCTCTGATACAACTAAGTTTAATAGCTCCTGAATTGCATCAAGCTTCCTCGTTTTTGGGTCCATGTCTTTTTTTTTTTTTCAAAAAGGCTCACATATTTTTGAACAATGTTTTTGGCACACAAAAAAATTGAGACAATCTCGTCCCTTCCCGTGGACACCCATAACTGCAATAATAGCATAAATGCCAAAACAGTGATAGCAATTCTTTACCAATTCGTTCACACTTTTGTGTACAAATAGATAATGAAAGCTTTTCACCATTTTCAATCAACCATCCCCAAGCAATCAATGCAAGACATGAAGATAGTCCAAGCATAATACTCCCTCCGTCCCTTATTGTAAGAGTCATGGAGGTAAAATCACACAGATGAAGGAAGTGGTTGAGAGAGATAAATATGTCTGAAATAATTTTGTTTTCTCAAATTTACCCTATTTATGATTGAATATATAAGAAAGAGAAATGTGATAATAGTGTTATAAATGAGAATGAAAGAGAATGTGAATAGAGAGAATAATGATGGGTAAAGTGGGAAAAAAACTCATTAAATGTTTTGACAAATTTAACTAGACTCTTATAAAAAGGAACAAAACAATTCAAATTTATAACTCTTATATATAATGGGGAGGGAGTAACAAAATTCCTGTTCAAGCAGTGTACTTAGCCAGATACATCCAAACTTAACCCCCAAAAATTCCTTCTCAGAGGGAGTGTCTAAACCCAGAGAATTTTGGTCTCATACATTAAGTAAACTCAAAAGCCAACCAAATTATCAGTCCAGACCACACCAAAAGGAAAACCCCGCCGGCCAAGAAGTCAATTACATAGTCAATGCCGCAACTTCAACTTTCTCGCTATGACCAATGCCTTCTGGTAAGAAATTTCCAAGGGGAAAAAAACAGAATTCCAGATACTTATTACAGAAAGGGTTTAATATTGATGACCACCACAATTTCAATGTTGTCTGACCTGAAGTTGAGTTTTACACTCCTAAAAAAAAAAGGACCGATACAGCCACACTAGATTCAGAAAATCGGGGAAGAAACACAGGCACCAGGGAAGAAAAATCAACCAAGAAGAATTCAAATTCGACGACTCACAGCCGAAGAATCCTCGAAATTCAACTACAGTGCAACTTAAGCGAAACGCCAAAGCCACAAAACCGGTAGAAGAATTGAAGACCCGAGAACTTGTGAACGATTCTTGAAGGCAATAATTGTGAAGTACAAAACTTGAAGACTGAAGGGGGAGAAAGAGGTATATGCGTGGACTACGAACAGCAATACAGACAATTGAGCGCGTTCTGATTCTGACACTAAATTCATTCAATTACATAAAAAGAACATCCCTTCTATAGTTGTATGGATGGATACATACTGCCCTAATGAAGATTTAATTATTTGATCAAATTGATATTTTTTTAAAGATTAAGGATATAAAATTAATCAATTTAAAATGTTTATATTTCAATTTTTTTTTTCAAAACTAAGTCGATTTACCTATAAACTAAAATATAATATAATTACATGGAACTTATAGTAAAATTAAGTGATTTGTTTTACTTTCTATTCTCCACAAAAAAAGTCAACTTGATTTTATAATTAGGACCTGAGAGAGTATAAGACATATTTAACTGATTTGATTAGATTAAGTATGTTAGTTATATTAGTTAAAATCACATCTCTTTATTGTTTATTGTTGAGGAGTATCAATAGGGATAATTTAGGTGAAAAATTACAAAGATGTCATATATTTAAAACCAAACTCACATCTCCAAATATGTCTATATTTAGAACCAGTGGAAGTAATTATTTTTCAAAAAAAAAATGGTTATATTTTAATAAAAGTATTCCATTACATGTTTTAAACGTAAGAATTAGAAAACTAAATTGATGAAATTGAAAAAATTAATTAAATTAGTTATTTATAAAAATATGTGTTGATTTTTGTAAATCATTCCCTTTAATCATTGTGCATAAGAATGGCTTTTGTTTATATAAAATAAATTTAGGTGAGTTGGATCGAGAGTCTCACAAGGGGCTAATACATGCATTTATACTCTAATAGGGTTTATACAAATACTTTTAAATCGTTTAGTAGCAAAATTCTTACATCGACATTTGGATTTATATACACATTTTCTGAATTATGAGCCAACTCCTTATTAATTGGAATGTCAAAATACAAATAAGAATAATTTAAGGAACAATATAAATCTAAGAGATAAAATAGGTTGAGCTAGCTCTTGAATTTCTAGTTGCATATTAATAAAAGTTTTAACTAGGAAATTCAAGAAAGTCATTTGCAAATCTATATGTAGATGAATGGGCCAATCATACGATGTAGATTGTGATAGAGAGTTTTACCTTATCGTTTTCTATCATGAATTCACCATCAGGTCTTAACTTTATCTTCTTCCACCATTGAGCACATCATTCATGCATATCTAAGGAGATCATGATGGATCTCTTTGAAGGACACGCCACACTCTTCTCTCTTCTTCATTCTTCTATTTTCTTGTCTGGCTCTAATACTTGTTTTAGGATGATCTTGTGATTGAGTTCTTGATCGCCAATAAAAGTTATTTGTCTAATATTTCTCTCTATTATATGTACAACTTAATGATTTCTTAAAGGTTTTTTTTATTGAACTTCATATTTCTCTACTACAGATATGGTCTATTGCAACGTACCAATCCCGGTGCTTTCTTTTCATAAGCGCCGGTATTGCCTATTGTAGTGCTTATAAAAAATAAGTTCTTAAGCGCCGGGATAGGCTCTATGGTTTTTTTTTTAAACATTTTGACTTCTCCCGTCTCTTATTCCATTTAAGCGCAGGCTTAGCTTTGATTTTTTTGTTAATATAATTTTGTTCCATAGGGATAAGTTTGGGATTTTTATTTTTAAATTTTTTGCCATTTTGTATAGGCTTCCAAATTTTTTAAATCGTTTTTCCAATTTATTAAGTCAGTGGTAATAATTTTTATTTATTTATGGAGCCTATCCCGGTGCTTACTTTGTACTAAGCGTTAGGATAGGGTGCCATTTTTTTTAAAATTTTTTTCCCTTTTCTTACATTCTTCCATATTTTTTTAAATTGTTTTTACAATTTATTAAATATTATTTTTTTTGTGGGAGCCTATTTCGCCGCTTACTTTGTAATAAGCGCTAGGATAGGGTGCCAAATTTTTTTAAATTCTTTTTCCTTTTTTTACAGGCATTCATATTTTTTTTTAAATTATTTTTCCGATTTATAAATATAATTTTTTATTTTGTGGAGCCTATCCCGGCGCTTACTTTGTACTAAGCGCCGGGATAGGGTGCCAATTTTTTTTTAAAATTTTTTTCCTTTTTTTACATTCTTCCATATTTTTTAAATTGTTTTTACAATTTATTAAACATTTTTTTTTTGTTGGAGCCTATTCCAGCGCTTACTTTGTAATAAGCGCCGGGATAGGGTGCCAAATTGTTTTAAATTCTTTTTCCTTTTTTCATAGGCATCCATATTTTTTTAAATTATTTTTTTGATGTATTAAATATACTTTTTTTATTTTGTGGAGCCTATCCCGGCGCTTACTTTGTACTAAGCGCCGGCATAGGGTGCCAAATTTTTTTCCTTTTTTTACATCCTTCCATATTTTTTAAGTATTTTTTCCAATTTATTAAATATTATTTTTTTATGGGAGTCTTTTCCGGCACTTTCTTTGTAATAAGCACTGGGATAGGGTGCCAAATGTTTTTTTTTAATTTTTTTTCTTTTTTTTAGCCATCCATATTTTTTTAAATTGGTTTTCCAATTTATTAAATATATATTTCTTTGTAAAGAAGATAAGCGCCGCTTTAGGCTACCTATAGCTGCGCTTTTAACAAAATAAGCGCCGCGTTAGGGTTAATGACCTATGGCGGCGCTGCTATAGGGCCAAAAAAGTGCCGCTATAGGCAATTTTTGTGGTAGTGTTTTGAGACTTTGATTTTTTTTTTATAAAACAATCTATCGTTTAAACTATTTTCATTCTTTTTATATTTTATTATGTGAGGTTCTTCATTCCTATATCATGTTTCTCTTATAACTGATTTATGTTTTTCTGCAATAGTATTGTTTGAATTTTAAGTTAATTATTTCTTGAACTTTTTGGTGGAATGATATTATGTTTAGACAAATTATAAAATTAAATTGAATAACATACATATGATAATTATTTAAGGAGTAACTACAATTTAGTGTTTTATTTATAATTATGAATTAAATAACTAAATTTGGGGGTTCTTACTTAATATTATACTTGGACTTAGTTGAATCAATTCAATATTTATTTGAATTATTGTGATAGCCATTAATTTATTTACAAATAAGATTTATTATTATTATAGTGTTTGTATGATTGGCTCACTGATCTCCTATATAGAAATTTGCCTTGATTGAGAAAAAAAAATCATTTTAATTCCTCTTTGAGTTTGACATATGGGTCAAGCGGTGAGGGGCCTCTCCACTGCATAGCTTCTCCACTTCCTCTCCACTTAGCATTTCTACTATTGAATTTACTTTCAATGGTCGAGATCTATTATTACAATTGAAAAAATATTCTACAATTAATACAAAATATAATAATATTTTCCAATTTTAATATATCTCGACCATTGAAAGTATATTCATTGGTAGAGATGCTAAATGAAGAGAAAGTAGTTGAGAAACTATACAGTGAAGAGGCCCCTACTCGACGAATAAGATGGTGAAATGAATCTTGGTTGATCTTCTTAGGTTGGTGAGTGACTTTTTCTCATGGATGAAGAGGTGAGACGAGACTGGAGAGGAGATCGAAGGGTGCTACTCAAGAGGTGAGAGGGACCTTGATGATTGGTGGACAAAGATAAAAGATTACATTTGCATTAATAACTAAGTAAAGATGCAATCAATACCTGTATATCCAGATAAATTGAATTTTTCTCAAATAAAATTTATATAATTTAAGTTTAAACCAGCATATATAATTTACAACATGCTAAAAAATTAACGTTTTCCTTTACTGCGTTGTGAAAGGGGTTAAAAATCAAGGTCATCATCACTTTCAGGAGAAGAGGGATGATTTCTCCCGTCAATTTGTTTTATACTCTATAAAATTTAAATCCAAGAAAATATTATTAAAGAAAAATTGTAGTAATATGTTTTTGGTCAAATCCATGACATTAAGGTCAAAAAAAAAAAAAAATCCATGACATTTTCTTGGGCCATGAAAACGTTCATTTCATTACTTAAAAAAAGAATAGAAAGAAACCAAGTAAATAACTGAACCCCATAAATATGATGTCCTGAATTCATACCAAGTCATGTGTATGGAAAAATCATTGTTAAAAGAGGCAAATCCCACTTGGTGATTTCTAGGTCATGAAAAGATTAGCCATTTCTATCTATCAATAGGAGAATATTGCATGGATTATACCAAAAAAGAAAGAAAGAAATTACCTACTCTATTCCTAAATATATGACCTATTTAGAGAGATGAGTTTGTTTTTAAATATAATACGTCTTTATTTTTTATCTCACATTTTCCCAATTAATACTCATTAATTATAAACAAGCTAGAGAGGGAGGTATGAATAAATGAATGTGGTTAGGGTGTTTTGGGTAATATTATGTGATTTTAACTAACTTAACTAACATCTTTAATCTAATCAAATTAGGTAAATTTTTTCTTTTTTAAGCAACAAATTAAAAGTTTATATTAGCTTGATTGAGCACGTCTGGACTCAAAGGTATTTAAAAATCAGCCACTAATAATAAGATCTAGGCCTAATCGAATTAGAACCCACAACATAGTCCCACGTCATAGTTCATACATTGACGTGATTTCCATGGGCCATGGCTGCATTTACCTAGGATGCAATTCATAGCTCACCTTGACGTCGGTTTGAACTTTGAATTACCTTATTATAAATTTGTAAGTCATTATATATTATATAAGATAAATATATCAAAAGAGTTTTGTTTCAGGAAATGTAAAGTAGTTTTGTTAACACTAAACCTTGCTGGAAAAAAGATCGATTATATTTTAAATGTGAAGAAGCATATACTCTATCAGGTCCTTAATATAAGACCTAATTAACTTATTTTGGAGAGATTAAAGAAGCTAAATAAGTTACTTAATCATAACACATGCAGTATATTATTATATTTATACATTAACTTATAACTCAAATAAACTATTTAGGAGAAAAAATTTCAGGCAAATCAATTTATCAATAATTTATTTAGTTTTTTAAGATAATTTTTTTTAAAAAAAAGCAATTATAACTTTTATTAAAGATCAGATGGAGTAATATTAAATACGAAAAAGCAGTAAACTTTGGCTCCAAAACACCAAATGTAACAACTAAGTTGGATAGGGGGAAAAGGGAAAAAATAAACATGAATTTTTAATATTCATAATTAATCGAATATATCTTTGTTCAAAACAACAAAAAGAAAAGATGAGTGTATAAAAAACATAGTATTCCTCCGTTCCTAGATATGGGACTTATTTGGATAGGTGAACTCGATTTTAAATATAAGACATTTTTTCTAATTTTTCTCAATATTTACTCAAATTATCCCTATTAATATTCCTCAATAATAAATAAGTGAGAGAGGAAGGGTGAGAATAGAGGCAGCATGTTAGACTACTTTTATAATATCATGTGATTTTAACAAACTCACATAATATATTTAATATAATTAAATTAGATAAATGGATTATATTTATAAGAATGGAGCATTAATTTTAAGGTGGCATTACAGAGTCAAATTGATATCTACGCCCGTCCATGATGTCTATTTTTGAAAGGCACATCGATGTGCCAACAGTCGTCTATTTATGATTGTTGAAAATGATCTTTAAAAATCTTATGAAGGGGAAACAAAGATATATATATATATATATATATATATATATATGTGTATGGGAAAATGGTCATTTTTGACCCGAAAGTTTTAATTTTAGAGTAATTTTGGCCCTGAAGTTTTTTTTTTGGACCAATTTTGATCTGAAAGTTTAAAAAACGTAGCAATGTAGACCAATTTTATAATATAGAGGCCTTAAAAGGTTTAATATGCTACATTTTGTAAACTTCCGGGTCAAAATTGGTCCAAAACAAACTTCCGGGTCAAAATTGGTCCAAAACAAACTTCCGGGCCAAAATTGCTCCAAAGTTAAAACTTCCGAGAAAAAAAAACCCTTTTCCTTATATATATATGTGAAAAAGATAATAAAAGACTCTCAAATTATATAAAGAATAGTTGGTTACAATGAATTTTAAAAAGAACAATAATATACAATTGATCTAACTATCATTTGCAAATTTTGAAAGAAATGTTATAAATGTCATTGGATTAATTTTTTTTATTTTTTTAATAAAGGGGCACACCAACAGGCACCACCGTTAGCCGGTGCCTGGGCGCCTAGGCCCACATACAACGTGGCAGGTGGGGAGTGTGCCATATGGTAGTAGGGGGTATGTGCAAAAAATAATGGCACAAAGTCGGGGTAGGATTCGAACCTACCCACTCACTCAATGCTTGGTGGTAAAACCATCTAATTCTTTTGTTATATATATTGCAAAAAATATATATTTTATTTTTCATTCATTCTTAATATTTTACCAGAATTGTATAAAGGATTACCAAATTCTAATAACATATTACCAAATTTGTATAAAGGATTATCAAAATGTCTCTATCCATTTACCAACATCACAATTTTACCAATTTCTTTTAGTTTGTCACCATAATTGGATAATGATTTACCAACTAGGGGTGTCCAAATTCGGGACCGGGACCGAGAATCCCCATTCCCGATTCCCGTCCCGGAAAGTAGCCGGGATCGAGATTGGTTCTCGGTCCAGGTCTCGTTCCTGGGATTTCCCGGTCCCAGCAGGAACGGGACTGGGATTTCCTACTTTTCAGAAAGAAAAAAAAGAGTATGGTAGAAAAAAGATATTAGATGATTGAGGGAGGGAGGAAGAAGGTGAGAAGAAGGAAATGAATATAAACCTAGAAATAGTCACCTCCAACGACCCATGTTCTCACAATCTCTAATTGCTTCATCTTCGTTGCTCTCTCTTACAACGCCCTAAAATCTCTCCCCATCGTTTAATCCCTCCAGTCCTTAACTGCCCCGTCACTCCCATTCACTTCCCTCTTTGAAACAGATCAAGAGAAGGGGGTTCGAGTAAACCTAAATCACAGAAAAAAAAAACAAACAACAAAGTTGAATAATCATTATTCATCGGAGAAGGGGAAGCGGGTATGGCTGATGAAAAATCCTTTCCTTCCTTAGCGTCGTTCTGGAAACAAATTTAGGGTAGGGGGTTCAATTTTTTTTTTTGAAAGCCAAAGGATGGGGGGTTCTAGATAGAACATCACGAGTTTTTGGTGGGGTGGGGGGTAGGTTAGACTACATGTTTGTTTTTATGAGGGGGGGAGATGAAATCAATGGGGGCATCATGTGGGCCATATATGAGAGGTGTTTTTTTGTCCAAAAGCACTTGTTTTGGGCTAACTTGATTGGGCTTACATACATTGTTTTTTTTAAAAAAAATATGGGTCCAAGACCGGGACAGGGATTCCCGGCCCCCTTTCCGGATCCCGTCCCGATCTCAGAAATTTTCTGGTCCCAGAAATTTCCCGGTCCCAGTCTTGGTACTTTCTGGGACCGGAATTTCCCGACCTAAACTTTCCAGGACCGGGATGGGGGGCCGGGACCTGGAGGACATGGACACCCTTATTACCAACGTCGCATAACGGATTACCAACTTTGGGCAATGGCTTACCAACATTAATTTATCTATTTACCAACTTCCTAACTTTACCAACTTTTTTTCATTTATTACCAGAATTGTACAAGGCATGTCTCTTAAGTACCTGATGCGACGAGACCACACACATATAAGGTGGCATTCTTTTGCAACTAGCGGTATCGAAAAAATTGTGCACACTTTACAGTAGAAACAACTATCATCCATAAAATAGCTCAAGAGAATCATTAGAATACCAAATGCAATACCCAAAGCAACAAAATTAGACCAAATGTCACACCAAGAACATTCAAACCAAGATAAATTTACCAAGAGAAACAGTAGCCACATCAAAGGCTTCATGATAAAAAAACACAAACTTGATAACTTATTCATCAAAGCAGCAATTGAACAAATATGAAATGAATCTCACCAAGGACGAATGATGTCCACAAATCACACAAAATGGCCACCAAAGTGCTAGAACAAATTTCTTGAAACAAAAGCAATCCAAAAAATCGAAGAAACCAGATTGGGGAGTCAAAGAAAATACCAAACGAATAGACCCGACAAAGATCTTGGCTTGAATAGGTCAGAAATAGGAATCGACGATATATGAAGAAAAACCCGATAAAAAAATCGTCAAAAAACTAAGAAAGGCATGGGAATCTAAAAATTCCCCCAGAAAGCAAACCAGAAAATTCAAAAACCACCAATCCTGATCGTGATCTCCTTAAGAACATGTCAAAAATGCAGATTCGACGCCAAAAGAAGAAGATCCGTCCACAAAAAATGTGCCAGGAAAAATCTTATGGATGAACAGTACGAGTGAACAGTGACAATGAATTGTGCACGAACGGTACCGATAAAGCAGTACGAGTGAAGAGTGCACGCAAACAGTACTAATGAACAATATGCGAGTGAAAAAAATGATCTAACTGCGCTTTGATACCATGTAAACTAAAGAGCCAAAATAATCAACATTTCTATTATAATGTACAATAGGAGTATATATACATGAGGAGAGGATCAAGATAATAAATGAAATAAACTTCCCTAATCATAATCCCTGATTTGTTGGGATTGATTTTGATTCTAGTCAACTACATATATGTTCTAAATTACATTAGTTCCTAAAATTTTTTTTACATGTGGTATGGGTGAGCGTCACCCCCTTGAGCGAGGAAGCTCACCCTATCCAACCCGCCCTTATCCAATCCAAAATTGTTAGTTCTTCAATTGAGTAGGGTCAGACAATGGGCAATAAAATGCATGTCATTATGAAATTAGTTAATTTCTTTAATAGGAAAATGTTAGTGACTGAGTTTTATCTAAGTTAAAAATTTGAAGATTGAGACATGTTGATTGACTGAGTGGTAATTGAGTAAAAACTTAAATGACTATAAGACTACTTTTTCCAAAATTGTATAAACTTCTGAGGTAAAATAAATGGGGGCCCTCTATTTATAATAAAAAAAACATTTTCACTTGCTTTTATATTAAGACATATTATACAACATCATACATTATGACATCCAATATGAAACCCAATGACATGATCATACAAAGAAAAAATAAAATATGAATATCACTTAAAAAAAATAAACTGATAAGTTAGCTTAAAATGTTTTTGGTCTGGATAAGTTGGCTTTATCATCATCTTTAAAAAGGAGTTTTAATTTTGAAAATCTTCAACCAAAAATACAAAGAAGTTTTTTCAAGGCTTTTCTCGTTAATTGTGATTAGACTAATTAAGATAGATCCATTTCACCCAAAAAAACAAACAAAGTAAAAAGAGATAGACCCAACTCCTATTAGTATATATTATCATCATCATTGTTCTGTGCTTGACGATAAGCAATAAGATCTCATCACTTCAAAATCTATCCCCAAATTAACAAAGCTCACTACAAATCTGCAATATACGAAAAAAACATTAATTTCTTTAAGCATTTAAAATCCCATTTGTAAAGAGTTCAAGACCAGTATATAGAAATTAAGCCTTAAATGCATTTCTATGTTAATTTAAATACGTCTTAAACAAAGTTACGAAAATAAAGCATTAGGGATGTAGGCTATGTTGTTAATTAGTACTTGTACTCAAGAATTACATATAAATCCATAGGGACCTTAAACATTAATTACTTGCAACCCAACAGTTTGGTCTAATTTAATATGAACTTATGATTAAGTTAACGAAAATTATATTTCTGGCAAAAAGAAAAAAATTAATATGGGCTTATGTTGTTTGAATCTTAAATTGAAAACATAATTATGTCGCTTAATATAAAACTTATCTAGAAAGTTTATTTTAATTCTGAATGTAAGATCTATTCATATATTTTTTTAATTTTTTTTATAAATTACCCTTATTGACATTTTCTTGGACATAATCAAGTAAGTGATATGCGAGAGAATTAAATAAGATTCTTAGGGTATTTTAAAAATAATATATCATATATTAGCTAACTTAAGTAATATCTTTAATCCAATAAATTAGGTAATTATGTCTTACATTTAATACTGAAAAGAGTAAGTAACTCAACATTTTCACGGTACAGAAAATTTGGAGCATTAGTTGCAAAAGTCTTATAATTTATGCTCGAGTAAAGTGAACACTTTTTTTAAAAAAATAATTTTAAAAAATTTGTTAATTTTTAAAATTCTACAAACTTATATTCAATTTAATTCAAAAAGGTATATATTTTTTAAATTATTTTATAAGCCATATGATTTAATTTTTTTGATTCCGTGACAAGAAATGGAAATCCATACTCCAAGATTTAAAAATAAATAAAAACTATCAATTAAACTAAACTTAAATACCTAATATACATATCTTAAATCACAATACTCTTTTTCAATTTCAAAACCTTTGCAATTTTTATTTAATGAAAACTAACAAAAATGTTTGTTTATAACTTAAGGAAAAAAACTTATGCAATCTAAATCTAAATATAACATAAAAACTGTAATAAGTCGCATTACTAAACATTTCTCTTATGACTCTATATAATGCATGAGATAGACACAAAGTTATCTTTTATTTTTAAGAAAACAATTGTATAAAATAAGAATGAAATTTGCATAATTTAACAAAACTTAATTTGATAACCATAGAAACTTGTGTTATTTTAGAAAATGAGTGAAAGTCCATGTAACATCCACATCATGAATATATATATACACACATATATATTTATAATGACGATCCACATTATATTTCTCATAAATTTATTATTATAAAACCATGGCTGCATGTAGAAGCGGGTAATGATAAACAAGAAGTGGGGAAGAAATGGCAGCGACTTTGAGATTATGCTTAAAACTTTTTGCAACTTTCTTGTTGAGCCTTCTCTTGGTTAGCATCTACACTTGCAATTACCAAAGAGATGATAGCATTCTTCCTCCTCTAAGACCCCTAACTCAAAATCACAAACCAACCCTTCTTCATGAACCTAATTCTCATAATTATATTACGGTGAGCCCATTTTGTTTTTGCCATCTGGTTTCTTGTGTATTTTAAAAGTTGATTGATTCGGTTGTGTTCATAGGAGCAGAAATGGAACAAGGTTGACGGGTTGGATGAAGCAAGGAAAGTTATCAGCAAAGCCATTAAAAGAAGAAGATTTACATCTGAGAAAGAGGGTAGCTTCGTCCCCAGAGGAGGCATTTACCACAATGCTTATGCTTTTTATCGGTTAAGCTCTCTCTCTCTCTCTCTCTCTCTCTCTCTCTCTCTCTCTCTCTCTCTCTCTCTCTCTCTCTCTCTCTCTCTCTCTCTCTCTCTCTCACACACACACACACACACACACACACACACAATTGTTTCAGGATTGTTTGTGTGGTTTCTAGAGGATTAGGATTTTCAATTTCGCAGCAAACTGCACAATGTTGTAATTGCTTTGCATCATTTTGTCATTGTTAAATCAAAGTTTTGACAATGAGTTGGGGTGTTTAATTTTTAGTTTATTACTTTGTGAAGCATGTCTTTCAAAATAAAATTATCAACAATAATCAATAACATTCTGTCTACAGCCAAGTGATCTTAAATGTAGGAATCAGATAATTATTTAACTTAGTTATTAGTAGCAAATTTGTTTGTTTTTCTTAAATGTTATCTTCAATCATCACCTATATTTATTAAAACTCCATTCTACACATATTATCAGTTGAGAAAGCTTGAAAAAATTATAAAATTAATAGATAGATTGGATTGAAATATTAGATTAGAACCAAAATAAACCGCACAAGTACGTAACAAATCTTTCGTTTTAGAGCAAGGGGAGTATTGATTTTTGCAGCAATAGATAACATATTCTCATGCCTGAAATATTCATCTTATAACAATTCAGTCGCTTAAAAAATCAAGTTAATTGTAATGATCAGTTTCTTCTCAAGCTTTTCTGTTAAAGGTAAATAGCAATCAAAATGAACGTCTAAAACGGAATGAAAAATACTGCTCCCTAGAAGAATAATTTTGATTAATAAGTAGCTTTATTTTAAAAACATTAAGTTAAAAAAATGATATTTAAATACTATATCAAACAGCCTTACCTATATAAGACAAAGTTTAAGGGAAAGTATATCTCTCCAACACAAGTACTTTGAGTTGCAAATTTTAACTCAAAAGTTCAAACCATTATGATTGAGAAGTCACGGATTTGAGTCTCCAAATTGTGTCTCCAAAGTAATTTACAACCATATAAACTAAATTAACATCGAAAATTCATTTTTCAGAACTTTTTTTTTCTAAAACAACTTTTCACGATCTACATGTCATTTTTCAAACAAAAAACCTGTGATAGATAAATTATCTTTTCAGGAGATATAGATTAAAGTGTGATAGAATTTTGTTCTAAACTTGAGTATGTAGCCACAACAGTTATTTGGAGATAATGATATTTTTTTATTGTGATCTTACAGTCCCACAAAAAGGACCAATCAATTGGAAATAATGTTGGATACAATCAATAATAATAAAAAAAAAGCATGCTTGTACCAAAAGTACATAACAGATAGGAAAATGATTTAATTGTCATAATCCTTTCCATAAACTAGTATTTGTACTAGCCATAAAGATGAAAAATAAAAATAGACCAAGCCGGTATACATTATAGCTAAATAAGATTGAAGGTGTAATTATATTAGCTTTTGGAGAATAGTTCTTAGAAAAAAAAGTGATAAAAGTAATTTTAGAAAATAGACTTTGGATGATATTTTTATAAAAGAAGGGAAAAAAATAGCTTATGGATCTAAGGTTGAGGGTGTTTAGGACTTTGGGTGGTTTAACCAAAACCATAACAGGTTTGAAGGTTAAAGCTATTCTATAAAGGTTTTGGATGTATGGCTATTGTGATTCTGAAACCATGGTTTCAAAAGTGAAAACCAAAAAGGCTCTGATTTGTACTGTGGGCCCAAAAACCACATATGACTTGTTGGCTTATACAAGACCTTTATTTAGGCTTAGGCCTAGGAAAAGCCTGACCAATCTTTTTTTTTTAGGCTCAACCTGACCAATCTTTCAAGCTTGTATAAAAGCGTACTACAACGTAAGCTTATTGTTCCAAGATAAAAATGGGTCAAAGACTTTCAAGGCCTCAAATAGGTCTCCCGCCTGTTTATATATAAATTATAAAAAGATAACAAAATTATATATATATATATATATAAAGACAACAAAATTCCTTACATAACATTATTACATTATTACATAAAACACCAAAATACAATCATAATTTTACAGCAACAGAAACAATTCAATTTGTTCATGGCACAGGTACATAATTCAAATCTAAGTCAAGCTACAGACCAATCCATCAATTCAACCAACGAAAACTAAATAGTGAAAGTCTAAAAGATGATTTTATAGATAATTTATCAAAATTGGATGTAGGTTTAAGCTTGACCTCTATATTGAATAGGCCAAGTCGGCAAAAAAAAAAAAAAAAAAGAAGAAGAAGAAGAAGAATAGGCCAAGCCATTGGCCACCTAATCAGCTTCAGGCTTATTTGCAGTTTTCCCGCCATGGCTAGCAGCTGCATTTTGATGGTTTCCATCTTTCAGAAGTCACAACCTATTAAAGCAAATCACTAACCTCATTAACTTAAATATCAATGGGCTTGATCAGGAGTTACACAGAGATGGTGAAGAAATTGAAGGTGTGGACTTACCGGGAAGGTGAACCCCCATTGGTGCACGATGGTCCCACACAATCAATTTATGGCATAGAAGGATTTTTCATACAAGAAATTGAGAGAGGGAATATCTCATTCTCTGCTTCTCATCCAGGCCAAGCCCATGTCTTCTTCTTGCCCATCAGTGTAGCCAACATTGTGAGCCACCTCTACGAACCTCTGGTCACCTATGATCGAGATCAACTCATCAAAACAGTCAATAATTATACACACCTCATAGCACATAAACACCCATTCTGGAACAGAACCAATGGAGCTGACCATTTGCTGCTCTCTTGTCATGACTGGGTAAAACTCGATCCCTTTGTGGAGTTAAATACGAAATTCATTTCCTTTTTGCTACAGTTCATTCTATTATTTGATTCCATTAAAAATGTGTCTCCTACCTATTACTCGCTATCTTAAATATAAGATCTAGTTGACATTTTTGGAAAATCCTAAGAAAACTAAATAAGATACCTATAAATTGATTTAAATGAATTTTTTCTCTAACATAGTTTATTTGATTTATAAGTTAACATATAATCTAATAATACACAAAATATTATGATTAAATAGCTCGTTCTGTTTTTTTAATCTCTAAGGAAAAAAGTCAAATGGGTGTTATATTTAGTAACTTATATTTCAAACTACTTTTACTATCTTTGTATATTGGAAATTAAATCTAAAGATTGTGTCCTTGGAGAATAAGGGCTTTTCTTACTACCTATATGCATACATGCTGTTCAATGAATGAAATTGAGAAACAGAGGTGCACAAAACCTCTGGTTTCTACAGAACGCAACATCAAAGAACCAAGAATAGCACAATTTCGAAACAAAGAGAAGCCCAAGAACTAGTATTAATCGTTTACCTACACATTCAACTTGTTGCAGGCACCAGATATCTCAAAGGGGAACCCAGAAAAGCAATTGTACAGGAACATAATAAGAGCATTATGCAACGCCAACAAATCAGAAGGTTTCAATCCCTCAAAAGATGTATCCATACCTGAAATCAACTTGCGACTCAGTGAATCCAGCTATCCACGCCAAGGAGAACACCCAAACAATCGCTCAATCCTCGCTTTCTTCGCCGGTGGAAGCCACGGAAGCATTAGAAAAACCCTAATCGAGAACTGGAAGGGAAAAGACAAACAAATCCAAGTATACGAAAAACTTCCCCCAAGTCTCAATTACTTGGAATTAATGGAGCGAAGCAAATTCTGCTTGTGCCCAAGCGGATTTGAGGTGGCGAGTCCAAGAATCGTGGAAGCAATATACGCTGGTTGCGTACCTGTGATTATCGCCGACGAATATGAACCGCCATTTTCGGATGTTCTTGATTGGAGCAAGTTTTCGCTGCATGTTCGATCGGAGAAGATATTGGAATTGAAGAGGGTTTTGCTGAATGTGGAAGAAGATAAGTATATGAGAATGCAGAGAAGGGTGATTCAGGTTCAGAGACATTTTGAGGTGAATCGACCAACGAAAGATTATGATTTGTTTCATATGATTCTTCATTCTGTGTGGCTTCGAAGGATCAATATGTCATCGATTCGAACTTGAAGGGAGAACTGGAGAAGAAGCTTGGGATACGGAGCTATACACAAAAAGGGAGGGGAAAAAATCATTTAAAAAATAAATAAAAATATTGGCTGCAATTTGCAAATCATTTCATAATTCCTGTAAGTTTTTCCCCCCCTTTAATTTGGATTAAAAAATAAAAAAATTGCGAAAATAACAGAAGTATACAATTAAGTATTATAAAAAAAGTGAAAGCTTACATTCATTCCTTTATGTTTTTATGAAGCTTTGTTTTCTTAAGTTTAAAAAAGTGTAAATTTAGTCTGTAGATCTAAATGATGATTCTATAATTGAATGTAGATAAAAAGTTTATATTTTAAAATATAAGAATGGTTGTACAATTTTTGGCAACAAAAAAAGATAATACGATTTAAAGTTAGCATTTAACTACAATATGACATGTTTAAATTTGTCAAATCAACATTTTTCGTTAAATAAATGGTTAAGGGTTAAGGGTTAAGGTGCAAAAATACACATAAATTTTTATGAAAAGTGCATTCAACCCCATATGCTTTTTTTAGGTGCAAAAGTGACTATATACTTTAAAATGGGAGGAACAATGCCATCACCTTCAGGGTTGACCGTTAGTTTGCCTAAAATGCTAACATGGATGATGAATAAATATACTTCTATCGAACTAGCTGTGGAAGACAAAAATAAAAAATGTAAAAAATCTACATGGCTTTAATTATTATTCACACCCAACAACTTCTCATGTTCGTTTCTTCCCTGTGGTTTCTCTCAAATATGACACTATCTTCTTTCCTCTTCTTCTTCTTCTTCCCAAAACATAGAGCAGCTCCTCCCCACCATCCACAGAGCTTTGACAAAGGCCAAGACAAAGCAGTTGAATAAAGCATAGGGGCAACAACAGAGGACCACACAGTCTGAAACCAATTGACTCTTTCTCCATTTATCATATCTTTTGTAACATTTGTTTCCTTAATCATTTAATTAACCAATAATTCAACCATAATATCCTTGACCAAGACTAACTATGATAGGAAAAAGACTTAATGTAGTGAAATACACTATCATAGTTAGAAAAAGGCTTTTCTTAAACTATGTTGGTGCCCAAAATATCATTGACTAACTATGATAGAAAAGAAGATTTCTAAATATAACTAAAAGTCTATCATATATGGAAAGAATTACTTATGCAAAATAGTTCACTTTTCACAAAGTCTTGTCTAACTATGACAATAAAATAAATTCCATATTCAAACGACAAGAGCTATTATAGTTAGGAAAGGGAAAATTCCAGAAAAAGACCATCGAATTACCAAAAGGACACTTCAGTACAAACAATTTTAGAAAGGACAAGTCAGTACAAATCCGTACAGTGACTAAATTGTCCTTTAACAAATTTAAAGGAAAAGTCCAAAATATCCCTGGTTCAATTTTTTTTTAATAATTGCCCACCAGCTATCACCGGCGGTGGGGCCCCACACCACGCCATGTGGCGCGCTGTGGGGCTGCCACGTGACATGTGTCCCTTGTAAAAAAGGGACACAAAATGTGGGGGGTGGGAATCGAACCCACCCCCTCCACTTGGTGGCTTGGTGGCCTTACCAAGTCCCCTCATGATATATATTACAAAAGTAATATATATGATATATTTCATTCTTTTTTAATATTTTCCGAGAAACATTCAAGGGATTCCCAACTTCGCATTAGGGATTCCCAACTTTTGTTAAGGGATTACCAACATGTACATTACCATTTACCAACTTCCAAAATACTTCACCAACTCTTCCTCCTTGTCACTAGAACCATTCAAGGGATTCCCAACTTTGCATAAGGGATTCCCAACTTTTGTTAAGTGATTCCCAACTTCTGTCAAGGGATTCCCAACTTCTCATAAGGGATTACCAACTTCTCATTAGGGATTACCAACATGTACACTACCATTTAACAAGTAGGAAGATTTGGTGAAGTATTTTGGAAGTTGGTAAATGGTAATGTACATGTTGGTAATCCCTTATGAGAAGTTGGGAATCCCTTGACAAAAGTTGGGAATCCCTTATGCGAAGTTGGGAATCCCTTGAACGGTTCTGGTGACAAAGAGGAAGAGTTGGTGAAGTATTTTGGAAGTTGGTAAATGGTAATGTATATGTTGGTAATCCCTTATGAGAAGTTGGGAATCCCTTATGAGAAGTTGGGAATCCCTTAACAGAAGTTGGGAATCCCTTGAACGGTTTTGGTGACAAGGAGGAAGAGTTGGTGGAGTATTTTGGAAGTTGGTAAATGATAATGTACATGTTGGTAATCCCTTAACAAAAGTTGGGAATCTCTTGAACGTTTCTGGGAAAATATTAAAAAAGAATGAAATATAGCATATATATTACTTTTATAATATATATCATGAGGGGACTTGGTGGCCTGGTGGTCAAGTGGAGGGGGTGGGTTCGATTCCCAAACCCCACATTTTGTGTCCCTTTTTTACAAGGGACACATGCCACATGGCAGCCCTATAGCACGCCACGTAGCGTGGTATGGGGCTACCATGTGGAGGGGGTGGGGCCCGCCGCCACGTGGCGGGGTGGCCCCCGTCGGAGGCCCACCGGCCGGCGGCGGCGGGCCCCACCGCCGGTGGTGGCTGGTGGGCAATTATTAAAAAAAATAATTGAACCAGGGGCATTTTGGACTTTTCCTTTAAATTTGTTAAAGGACAATTCAGTCACTGTACGGATTTGTACTGACTCGTCCTTTCCAAAATTCGTTGTACTGAAGTGTCCTTTTGGTAATTCGAGGGTCTTTTTCTGGAATTTTCCCGTTAGGAAATGTGTCCTCCTCATGTTTCAAAATTCTGTCCATGATAAAAAAACACTTCTAAATCGTTAAAAATACACTACTATCATGGATATAAAATGACTTTGCTAACTTCTAAAATGTTAACCATATTGTAAAATGGCAAATGCTAACATTGATAATAAAATTTCCCTTTATAAAACACTTTAACCTAACTATGTTAGAAAAAGGGATTGACCTTTATTTTTAGAAAAGTACTTCCTTAAATGCTTTTAAATGATTTAGCATGTTAGAAAAGGCATAACCCAACATTGTAATAAAAAAATCACTTCATAAAACACAATAAGCCTTTCTCTTCCAAAACTCTTAACCACATATCAATCAAGTAAAATCAATCCTAAGACACATTAAATCGTTCCATACTAACAAAAACTCAATGCACCTTCACAACAATAATATCAAAAGTATCACAAGGTCCATACAACAAACCAAGGGAGCCTCCCAAAATATTGGGGCCACATGCATGTGAAAATAATTAAAATAACTATTCATAAATACCACACGGGCATCAGGCTTATGCCGGAAGTAGAGCGGACTCAAAGTATACCATAATAAAACAATAAGGGTATCCGGCCCATCATCATCATCATAAATTCACAAATAGTCAAATCATCAAGTGCCAAGAAAGGACCAGTCTCTAATAAACAATAGGCCTAACTACCAATCATGCATTATAATTCATAACGGCCTCAAGTGTTAGTGCCAGTTCAAAATAACTGAAAATAGTTGATAATGCCTAAGAATGGGTGGTAATATACATAACCCTCGTTGTAGGCCAAAAAAGAAGCTCATTTTAACTCAGTGAGTATAAGATGGCTTCTTTCCCTAAGACTTTACAACCAGACTTGTTCATGCAAGGATTAAGTGAGACAATCTCTTAGGTAATACATTTCCAACTTGCCTACATGTGAGTGTGTGCTAGCAATGTGTCAAGTGAGAAGCTTGCACTATACAATATATAGATATATATATACCTATGTGTGTGCGCTTTAAACATGTACAAACAACCATATGCCAACATCTTATCCCATACCAAAAGTCATTTAAAAATTCATGCTTATATATACCTTAGCTTTTTCAAAACAGTTTCATATACATGTTTCACACATATATATGAAACGATCGCATTGGGTATCATTAAGGTTTGCCCCCTATCACTAAGCGGATGAGGTGGAACCAGATGAGGTGACATTCCCACCTCAAAACCATGGTGGAACCAGACAGGGTCACATTCTTGCCTTGAAACCATGAAGAAGTCACATTCCCTTTTTAAAGTATCATGAGCCCCTGTGAGCCAAAAAGGTACCTCATTACGTGATGGTATGTATAGCTAATACACCGATGTGCCAATCTACCAAACAAAATATACATATCACCCCTAAAGCACATTTCACCAAAACTAGGCATTTGGCATTTTCATTGTTTCAAAAACTCATGTAATATGATATTTTCCATAACCATAGATAACTCATTTCCAAAATCATGATACAACACATAATATGTCATTTTCAACAATAAGATTTCCACATGATGGTGTATATCAAAATAATCAATTTAAAATCATACAATTCTTATGTATCACAATAATCCAAGTGTTGTAAGAGTTTCTGATTACTCTTACCAACAATGCTCACACACATAGGATAAGTAGTAGGCAGTTATCTTTGAAGCTAAAATCAAAACTTACTGAAATTACGAAGCTCCCATTTGCTCAACTCAAAACCAGTCTTTACAAGAGAATTAACAACATATAGACATGTTTAAGTAACTTAATCAAGTGTCAATACAATTTGTAAATTAAATTCCCTTCCAAGTTCCCATAATAAAGCTTAGGCAAACAATAAAATTTAACATTTTTCCAATCATTAACCACTCCCAAATAATCTCGAAAATTCCCAAACCTCGATTTCTCCTCAAATCCATTCACTTTCCCATTATCACAACTAAGGTCAAAATTCACCAACACCTCAAAAACTTGTAATTTAAGCCTAACCACTAGTTAACTCAATCACCCATAAATCCCCCATCACAACCATTCACCCTACATCATTAATACCCCCAACTTCATCAAAAGGTTCTAGAATATGATTACATTAGTCTACATAATCAACCCAAAATCACCAAAATCCAAATTATTCCAATATAATCCTTAATAATTTCATCATTCCATAATCATCTACTAATATCATTTAGCATATTACAATCACCAATTCACTTACTAACAACATATAACCCAAATCCCACTCAAACCCTAACTTTCACAAACTTTAAAGATTCAAAATTTTGATTTAAGAGTTTTCCCAACAATACAAACCATTCCAATTGAATTTACTTACTAATGATTTCAATTCAACCTCATTGGAGTCATTCCATTTTGGCCAATCATTTCTATGTTTTCATTTGCTAATAAAATTTGGCTTATGATCCTCATCATCGTTATTATATCAAGCATTATATTATAGGCAAAACTATGAGCAATGTTGACTTCATTTAGGTCTTATCGCATTCCATTAATAGCATAAATTATTGATATCTCATTATTTTCACATATTTCAGGTACCTCAGTCAATGTTCTATTGACACTTAGTTTACCTAGGAAGTCAAAAATAGTTTACCTAGGGAGTAAAAAATGACTCCCTGGCAACAGCACCATTGATCAAAACGTTTCCTAATACACCTTGGGGTTCATATACAAAATATTATTTTACTAAGGATTCCACTATAGTGGTGCGATCCCGAATCGTCTCTCAATGAGCCATACACTAATTAGGGAAATTAAATGCAAAGGAATCAATAAAACTTGGGATTGAGAGTGGGTTTTTTTTGTATTTTTATAAAATAAATGTAAAGACTTGTTTTTGGTATTTTTAGGAGACAATTGGATAATTGGTGATGTACAAATGATGTGATGCTCTCTTTTCTAGGGTTGACACATGATAAGCTATTGACTCACACTTTTAGGGAATTAAGGAGTTAATTGGGTCAAGTTCATGCAAGTAAGTGTGATTAGCCTTAATTGAAGGAATGGGTCAATTATGACACCACTAAACTCCAATAGACCCATTAGGTTAACTACTATCTAATATCAATTAGAAATTATATTCAATAGACAAAATAACTTGGGTCCTATCCAAATTACTCAATATCCTTGAATCTTTAAATAAAAATATAAAGTGAAACTTTAGTTTCCACGAAATATAACTTTAAGTCAAAAAGTAATAAAATAGAATATAAAGTAGAACTTCAAGTTCCTTCAAAGAAGACTTCAGGCCGATAAATAATGAATTAAAATATAAAGTGAAGCTTCAGGTTCCTTAAAAGATGACTTTAGGTCGATAAACAATGAGTTAAAATACAAAGGGGAACTTCTGATTCCATGTAATATGATTCAATAACATCAATGGATCCTCTTAAAATAAGAGATTATCTTGATTAGAGTCTTGTGCTGTTAACGTGCTATAAATTATAGAGAAAGATGAGAAAATAGGGAGAGAAGTAGAGAGAATATGAGAGTTGTTCTAATTCACTATTAAAAAGCATCAAGTACACAATATAAGCCTTATATTTATAGGCATGACTCTAGGGTTGCAATATAATCAGCATTAATGACACTACAATAATAGTAGGTAATGGGAGATATGGACATTCATATTAATATTATATTCATAACAATTAGAGATTTGTTGAAAATGGATACCCAGATCTAAATTTGGATACTGTAGATAAATTTAGAATGGATTTTCCCGTATGCAATGACACATTATTTATAAGTTATGAATAATTTTGTAAATAATATTTCTTGTAAATATTAGTTTTTTTCCATCAAAAGAAGGTTTTTCATTATGCTTAGTCAAATAGAACTCAAACAAACACCCATCACAAAGGAAGTACTTCAGAGTTACAGCACATGAAAAACAAAATTAAACAACTATCTAGAATGTCTTCCAATATGTTCTATATCCTTGCTAAGCAAGACCTACAACTACCCGCTGGGGGGGGGTTGTCCTCCAAATCCAATCTTGAGGACATGACCCACGCAATAAAGCTCGAGCGACCCAATTAGCCACCTCGTTTGCTTCTCTTGGAATCCATCTCCAATAATGGACTTTACATAAATTCCTTAAGAAAAGGATGTTTTCAAAAATGACAGTGAGGCTCCAATCAATAGCATCTATCTGACTATTCATGCATTTTATAAGCTGTTGATTATCTGATTCAATCACAACATCATCAAATTGATTATCATTGATATACTGCATAGCCAATAGCATAGAGAGGCTCTCAGCCATGAATGGTGAAGAGGTGTCTTTAATCATGATTTGACCATCCGGCAAATATCCATTAGCATCCCACAGTACAAGTGTCATGGCAGCTTTTTTATTTAATTTAGAGAAGGAACAATCCACATTATCTTTAAACCATTACCTATAGGCGGTTCCCAACATTGATTTGTATCATCACTTGTATGTGAGGAGGAACTAATTTACCTTCTTTCATTTTGACTCAATCCATTAGCCCCCCAAAATTCATTAAGCACATATCTTGCTTGAGTAAATGTAAATACAGGATAAGGTTTAGTGTTCTGATATATAAAAGAGCATCGTCTCTTCCAGATTTTCCATGAAGTAGTAGCAATCAAGGCCTTCTTATAATCATCTACCATCACATTACTAAATAAATTTATCACCCATAAGTACAGCTGCAAGTTGTTTTGACTCTGCATGGCGAAAGAGAAATTACTTCCGTACTAGTCTTTTTTTGCCCATTTACAATGTAAGAAAACATGGTGGTTGGATTCTAATTTTTTTTTTTTTACAAATTGAGCACCTATCTGAAACTACACAATGTCTTTCTTAAAAATTTCCATAGTAGGCAATGCATTTGATAGGCTTCTCCACATAAAGAATTGGATTTTATATGGAATCTTTAAATTCCATATTATTTTCCATAGTTATTGATGTAACACACTCACATTAAATCATTGTGCATACAGATCCTATCCCTTAAATTGTTCAATGAGATAGTTGATTGCACTTGATTATTACACGTATCTACTAATTACAAGAAATTAGCATTTGTTCTAGGATATTAAATAGGGATTTAGGCATTTTTATATTTAGGGTCCAAGATTAGAGAGTTAATTGTAATTTCATTATAATTTGAGCATATTAGGCATTTAACTCACGCATTTATTATTTCTGGAGTTAAAATACTTCACATGTGCATAAATTTCCATTGTAGGTGCAAAGAATGATGGTTAAAACAAAATAGGAAACTTATGAAAAGAAGGAAACTTCTACACACAAAAAAAGGAAATTTTGCACAACAGAAAATTACTGATTAGGAAATTGGATTGATTGATTGAGCCTAATAGATTGGCCTCTAAACTTTCCTAATTGGTAAAATCAACAAGAATAGGAAACTTTCTATTTCAATTGGATTGGTTGATTGATTGGGTTTGCCTAAAATATTTACTATTTGTTATATCTACAAGAATAAGCAACCCTAAACTTTATTGAAATTAAGAAATTTCCTAATTGATTGTTCTAATCGCTACTTCCTATTTTGACTAGATTTCTTGAGAGAAAGAGAGTGATTGGGTCTTTCCAAATCTTTCTTATATATTATGGGTAGCCAAATTAGGCAACTGTATGCCGTTTTGGATAGTTTTTAAGTGGTTTTTTGTGCCATAGATAGGAAAATATGAATTTCCATATTCACTCATCCATTCTCTCTTCTATCCCATAATTTTTTCCCCAAACCTTTCCTATTTGTTAATCCTAGTAAGAATAGGACACCCTAGGCCAATTTGGAAGGTTTTGAATTTCCTTTTGTGCTATATATAGACTACCAACGAATTTCTACTCATCGCTCTCTCAAATTTCATCCTTCTCCTCTTCTTCTCTCCTCCTTGGCTGAATTCATCCTTCCACTACACTCTCATAAGGCTAGGTATCTTTGTGGGGATTTTGGTGGATGAAGCCAACCGGAGCTTCATCGTCATAATTGGGGAGTTTATTAGTTTTCTTTGTTTTTGGTCCAACTTCATCTATGTATTTCAATTCCATGTGTTTTGGTATATGTATATATTTTTGGAACAAGCTTTTAAGTTTCTATTTGGTCATGCATGTAATCAAGCGATATTCTTTTATATGTATGAACTTAGTGTTGTTTTGGTCATGCAATATATGTACTTCATCTATATGTCCTTTGGACTGCTAGAATATATTGAATGCATGTGCGATTATATGTGTGTTTAGTGTAACACCCCCCAAAATTCTAGTTCAAGCACTTGACCAAAATGCTATTATAGCATTAAAATTATCCAATATCCAGCATAGATAATTATTTAGTTCAAATACGTCCCATGTCATAGTGAAAATCTTAAAACTTCACGATAATTTATACAACATAATAAAACATAAAGTCTTAAGTCCATGGCAAAATAAATACAACATAACATAAACTTAAGTAGTACAAAGAGCCTTCAAAGCTCACTTCTCAAGTGTCTTCCCTTGCTTCCTATTAGGTCATTCACCTGGAAAATGTTAATAATAGGATGAGATCGACATCTCAGTAACTACCGAAAAATCCTAACATACACAAGCAAATCACGTATAATTCTAATTTAACCAATTATACACATGTAGTTCTTCATATAACTTATGGCTTTCAAATATATATACCCAACATAAGGAAAACTTTCATTTAAATTCTCAATGAATTGTACTCATAAATAAATATTTATATGTGCAATATGCAACTCCTTATTTCACCGTCCATCCTTATTCCGCTGACTGGAGCCATAGGCTAACACATATTGTCCGATAGAGAACTAATTCATACAACTGAATTATCTCAAGCTCACCAGTACCTAAGATGTATCCGGCCAAAGATACAGAGCTCAAGTATGGACTATGACTCCCCTCCTTAAAGAATCATACTAAGGAGGTGTCACATGTCCCACAACTCCAATGCAATCCCGGCCAAAGGAAAACATGGAAGGAGGGGCCTTGACAAGTGCCATCCATTGTGCACCGAGTGATGGCTTACCACGTGGTAGTACGGCTATCATATAACTCCTCTTCAAATCTTAACCCCTCATGGATGCAAATGCGATCATCATTACACCATAAATAATTCATAAATAATTATCAGCCCAAATATACTCAACATACTCAAGCATGCTTAAAATAAAACAAGCGTAATTTATTTTCCATAGCAAATAGGCAATAAGCAAGCATGCTTGAAAAGTGACAAACTTATTATTGTGTGCTAATTAATTAAAATAAAACTACACATAATTCACAAGCATACGAAAGAAATTTCCAGAGTTACCTGTTGCTCCTTAGCTCACAGATAATCACACAAAGTCACTCCGTAATTCTTAATGAGACTCTACAATATCAATATAAATATCTATTAACATATTGCTCAACACTACCTAAAAGTATTCTAACAATTTTACCTTAAACTACCCCTAAATATATACATACATTTATTTTTTTATTCCGGATAAAAATATCACTAAATGATAAATATTATTAATTAAATATTATTTTTGTGGAGTATAAACTAATCCCATAAATCCATAAACTCATATCCAACATCCGGAATTACAGAATTACCTACATAAAATCCCATTAATTCCCAACTTTATCCACCAATATTTTCTTGGGTCCAAATTTCAGTCGAATCCATCAGTTAAATCTCCTCATATAACTTTAATAAATATCTAAAAATTATCCATTTAACCATAAACATCCCAAATCATCAAAAGCCCCCTTTCCAAAATATCCAAAAATTCAAAAATTCCCAATAATAACAAAAACTCTAATAATGAAAAATCTATTTAGAGGAACTCATAATCAAGGTCTAAGCTTCAGTTTACTAATCTTAGGACTCCCAAAAATACCAATTTGGACAAAGCCTAATTTTTCAAGTATAACAAATCGAAAAACTAATGACATAGTAATGTAGAGGAGACTTACGGGATTCCAAAAATATGCTTAGTTGGCCGGAAAGCTTACAATTCCTATATCAACGAGCTCTAATAAGTCTAATAATAGGAATGTTGGTGGTGGAAAGAGTGAGAGCAAGAAAGAGAGAGAGAGACGTGAGTGAGAGAGAATGAGAGTGAGGGGGAGGAGAGTGAGAGACGGAGGGTGAGAGGGAGTATATATAATATTAATAATAATAATATAATAATAATATAATATTTAAATAATATAATATTAATAATAATATAATATATATAAATAGTAGTTGAGTGTGATTGGTTGATGAATTAATAATTGAAACAGTGAAAGTGTGCAGAAGGAAAGAACTGTCGGCAGGAAATATTTTGTGAGTAGGAAGAGAGAAAATATACTACTAGGCCTTAAAATTCCCAAATAAGATATTTCTTTTGAACAAAAAAATTTTCTTTTCACTCTCAAAATTTTCCCATAGTATTCTTTATTTATTTCCTCCTATAATATCCTCTTTTGAGTCTAAAAATAATCTCTCCCAAAATTATTATTGTCCAAATAAGGGAAAAACTAGGCCTTTAAAATCCTCAAAGATACCTCAAAATCCTTCAAATATTCTCATAATCCATTATTTATCATTAATCAATTCCTATTTACCCCCACTAAATCCTCAATTAATTTTTAGGATGTTACATTTAGCCACTAGATCCATCATTGAAAGGTTTGATCTACTTCCAATGAGAGCATATTTGTGTGTTTATTATGAATATTCACTACCAAGTTGGGAATTAAGAATTACCTATTTGATTAATTGAATGAGCGATGCGCTACGTTAATTAGTTAATTAGGTTAATTAGACTATGAGCGATTGCCTTAGGTTTTTACATTAGAACTTGAATTAGGACTCCCATATCATTTAGAAGCTAGAAAGGTTGCCCAATTCATTAAGATACTCATGTCCATCTCATAAGTTTCACAACATCATTTTATTTTATTTTCCCATAAACAAAAAAAAACCCCCAAAAAGAAGTAGCTTAGTTTTCCAAATCAAAATCACAAAACCCCGATTTTTATAGCTTTTTTATGCATTTAGTTAGCTTAAGTAGTTAGTTAATCGACTCCACATGAGAAGATCTGGGAGAGCACTACTTGTGCAATCCTTGGTTTTTAGAAAGGTGATAAATCAATAGTACATGTCAAAGCCTCCAAATATGCCTTTTATATAATAGTAGCGACAATAACCACTACCTATAAATCAAGTTTCTCCTCAAGTATCTACTAATTGGCCATTAAAACAGAGTATCACATGGGCCAGGCTTATTTGATCACTCAAACATATAATTTAACAACATATCAAAGGAAAAAGTTATATGAAATCAAATCGTTTTAAGGTTGAATGATTTTCTACTAGTAATTCTTAATTGACAATTACATATTGATAAAGAACAAACTTAGTATAGTTCCAAATATCTAGTAGATCAAGTCTACAGGTAAACTAGATTTTTTTTCCCAGTACGATGCACATAAGTTAAAAATAAAAATGAAATAAACCAAAGAACATAATTTTTTTGAGTAACTATTTTATGATTAAAAATGTTACTTGAAAACAACAAAAGTTGCTTGCATATGGAATAATCTCAATCATTGATTGCAATTTTTTTGATAAAAGAGAAAGTATGAATTATTTTTAAAAGGCTTATTGCAAAATTATGAGTTATCAAAATACATATCTATATCAAAAGTTGAAGACAACAAAAGGCTCATTAGATATTTGAAGACAACAAAAGTTGATTTCATATGAATATAAATGATCTAAATCATTGATTGCACTCATTTGAATCAAAGAGAAAATATGACTTAATCTTATATGGCTTGATTGCAAAATTGTGAGTTATTAAAATGTAGATTTAAATGTTTATGTAACTTTAATCATAAATTAATGATATGGGTAACTATTTGAGTAAGTTTGACTATTGAAAATAAACCAATAATATTATTAATGCAATAATGATTTAAATCATAAATAAATATGATTCATAAATGTTGTCTATGATTGTTCAATAGGATAGGTAACTATGAATTTTGAAAATAAACCATTCATATGGACAATAAAATAACGATTTAAATTGGAAATAAATGTTAGAGGACAACTTATGGGCGAGTTGGAATTTTGAAAATAAAACAATCACGTGGTTAATGAAATAATAATATAAAATCAGTATCAAACATGTGTATTGTGCATTAACTATGATATATGTGACATTTCCATCTATTTGATTTGAATTTAAAGAATGAACTAATATATTACTAATTTTGTTGATAGAAGGTAATGTCAGCAATTAGGTGAACCAATCAAAAAATTTTCTTGGACGTTTAGAAATAATATTTCTTTGTAAGAATATTAATAGGGTAATTGTTTGGGAAGACTTCAAAATTCGCAATATGATATATTTTTCCTTCAATTGATTCTCATTGGTAAGTTCGGAGCAACAATTTTTGAGTAAGATACATATGACTATTGGCTGTATACATACAAAATAAAGTTAAAAGCCAAGTTGTTTTCTAGTACATTAAAAAAAAAGTTAAGCACCAACTTTTTCATGTGTGCAACAAAAAATCACTGTTACATATAAAAATTAAAGTGAAAATAAATGTACAATAAAAACAAAAGAATAAAGAGTCTAGATTGAAAGCTATAAACAGTCATTTTACATAGGACACGATAAGGGAGAGGAAGAAGATGGCTGAACCTTGTGCCTCTATCATCTAAAGGCGTAATTCAATTATGGTCTATCACTTTTTCAGCTCACCAAGATCGTGTTCATTGTCTCTTCATTGATTCAAGCTTTCAATGGCAGCCCTTTGAAGACAATGATTAATCTCTCCACCAATCACCTTACGTACATATTGGGTAAAAGAGATTATGAATAGTGTCTGCAATGTCGATCGCCTTTCCTTCACTCTTTATAATTCATTTGATTGAACTCATCGTCATAATACTTAAAATGTAAAAGCTGAAAAGTATCCCGGTGCAATTCACCTAATGTAACAAAAAATAATAAAGACCTATAACAAAAAAATGATGTAAACATAACTATTAGGGAGAAATCAGAAAATGAGAGCAAGTGGTAAAGGAACAGAATAAGTTGAATGCTTATAGAAGAATTCCATTACTTCATATTGCTCCAAAAGAAAAGATGAATTAGGTACTTTGAAAATCACTACAAAGCAAAACTAATAAACAAAACAACATGAATGGTGGGAGGATCTTCTTAGCTCTACACAATGAAATCAAATGGAATTTCCAAGATTATGGAGACAATATGGACAACGTTTTTATTTATTTTCAAAATTTTATAATTGAATAATCATGGGTGTAAGCTTCATCATTTACTTGAAAATATAATTTATCTTGAAAACAAAAGAATTAAAAATGCCAGAATAAGTATATAGACATCCATATACAACCTTAAGCATGTGAAGATTTTGGCCGTGCGAAAGAAGAATAAGGTATTATCATGAGATTGGACTGTTGTACTTGCTCGAGAGTCCCTTTTTTTTTTGTCCAAGTGCCTCCTAGAGAATCTTGAAACTGGAGTTTTGGATAAATGATACAGAAGCAAAGAGAGAAAATCGCTAATATAAGAGAGTTTATGAGTGATAAAATTCGAATTTTAAAGATGTTGAGACCTGATAAGGTAAATTGAAAGTTTGAATTAAAATTGGATGTAATGAAAGCGGGATTTGAATTGGTGCAATTAATTTGGAATTTTCAATATGATATACTTTTCCTTAAATTGGATTCTTTCCTTAGGTAATATTACATATTGTAAATCAAATCTATATGTATTAATTGTCACCTAAAATATAGCGATATATTTGAACAAAATAATTAATTCCTAAACTTCAGAAACCAAATATTGGAGATTAAAAACAAATATATATGATTTGAATTTTATATAAACAATGATAAATTAATAAGTATGTACGTGATCAAATATTCAAATACGTGCATTTTTTTCTAGAGCTACGGCATATTATAAATGAAATATAACTAACACATAATTGGTCTAGCGGTGTAAGGCTCCGTTAAGTTCCTTTGAGGTCTCGGGTTCGAGTCCTAGAGGAGACACTTGTGTCAGGAAGGGAAGCCACGTACCCCGAAACTAGAGTAGTTGGTTGCTCGAAACTTGGTAATAGGATCCAGAAAAGGCGCTGACTATCAGTTGATGTATATAAAAAAAGAAATATATATGTTTGGATTGTTGCCTAAAATAATGACCTATTTAAATACAACTATCAATTTGTAAATTTCAAAAGGCAATAGATTAAAAAACAAAATTTATATGGCTTGTTTTTTTTAACAAAAAACAATAGTAAATTAAGATATAAGTACATGAGAATTGATTTCTGCAGCTTTTTAGCTACCAATTTATTTTTGGCAATGGAAATGAAAATTCAAAAGAAAAACTTTCCGAATAGAAAAATAATTAATACCCTGTTATCTAATTTATTGACTTATTTGAACACATTAATTATTTTGTAATTTTCAGAAGCAAAATTAATAGTGTTGATTGTAAATCATATGTGTGTGTGTGTGTGTGTGTGTGTGTTTTAATTGTTACCTAGAATAGTGACTTATTTGAAAACAATAATTAATTGTATATATTTGAAAAGTCAAATATTGCAGACTAAAAAAAAATACATATGGATTGATTTTTCTATAAACAATAATACACTAAGAGGTATGTACGTTGCTCATCTTTAAATAACTTTAAAAATTCAAAAAAGAATATCTTCCCAAAAGTAGAGATATATGAGGAGTAATGATTAATTATTGACAATGAAATTTGAAATTAATAATAGAACCTTCAATTATGACTTTGACTATGTGAACATGTGGAACGATAATTGAATTAAGTGAAGATGACATCATTGGACATGTGGACCAATGAGATTGTTGCTAGGAGATTTCAAAAAGTATAGATAGATGGCAAAATATACACACATTTTAACAGCTAATAATAGAAAAATAATAAGTGTCCATATTTTATAAGTGAATTTATGAGTGTACATACGCATTTTAACAACTAATCACAACAAAATAACAAGTGTCCAAATGAAAATTTACAAATTGTAATTCAAATTATAAGAGTTGATAAAAAGCTTACAAGTGTTTTTTTTTTTTTGATACATGAAGGAAAATGCTAAATATTAAACAGCGAAAGACATCACATGGCCATCCTTTTGGAGAGTAGACCAAAATTCAGGGTCAAACTGGTCTTTTATAAAAGTACCAGCTTCCAAATCCAAAGCTTTCTTTGCAAGAAAATCTGCTGCAATATTCTGTAATCGCGGGATAATCCTAAGTTCCACTAACCAGTCCTTTTCAAGCCAAGTTCTAGCTTGTAAGATCAAGGAGAAATGTCTGTGTTGAGAGTTGGTTTCCCTCATAATTAGGTGAGAAACCTCAGTTGCATCAGTCTCCACTATAACACGTCTGGCACCTTTCTCCCAAGCGAGATGTAAACCTGAGATTAAAGCCTGGAGTTCTGCAGATAAACTATCCCCTTGCTGAGGTTTAAACATAAATCCTCCATGGCAAAAACCTGAGCTATCCCGAAGTAATCCACCACAAGTGTTTGTGTGTGAGTTTTACAAAATAGTAAGTGTAATCAAACAACCAGATTTGGCAGATATAAATAACTTGCTATGACCAAAGATGCAAACATACTCCACACAAAAATGGTTGCGTTTATTATTGTGCCTCCATTAATTCCAATGGAAAAGACAAAATATTGAAAATATTGATATTTTGATATCAGGGAAATATATTTAATAAAATTTTAGAATTCTTACTTACATCAGAGCGAAAATAGACAGAGAAAAGTGATAAACCTTTACAATAAATTTGTAAATTTAAGAAAGCAAAACCCTGTTCAATTAAATATGATCGACAGTAAACCAATCATTTGACCCATCTTCAGAATCCTTCCCTTTCAAATGTATAGTCTCATGCTGGCCATCTCCTCCTCCCTCAGAATTCCCAGACAACTTAACCCAATCACTACATCCATCACGTGATTCAACCCTTATTAGGTCATGCGCCTCCCTAGAGGCTGATAATCTCTCAAAATCAGAAATAACAATGTCATCACCACCATCATTATCAGTCTCTAGGCCGCTAAATGACACATCATCGAATTTTGTCAGGAAATTGCCAATATTTGTATCTTCAAACCATCTTGCAGAACTAGTCATTGTGTCATCATCAATTTCCAAACATCTTGTTGCCCTTATAATCTCAGTCAAAATCTGATTTTCATCCGATGAAATATTGTCTTTTTCTATGAAAGAGTCGTTTACAACCTCCTGACGTGGACTAATGTTTTTGGAGTTGTCATCCAATATAGTAGTCTTGTATCCAAATTTCTTTAAAAGAATACTTCTTGCTTCAAGAATCTAAAGCAAAAAAAGTGACAGATACAAATTATATGTTATAACATAAAAAAAATAAGTTTTTCCACTATTAAATTCATGAACATTAAACACCATGCCATAAATATTTATGCATGAAATTATCTCCTCAAATTAACCATTTCAAATAAAAATTCTTAATGCACATAATGTCAAAAGAAAGTCAATAACATTTATTTAAACTGGGGTGAATATCTAATCATAATCAAATTTGAATATACAACTATTGGTTACTTTTAAGGATACAACTAAATAACAAAAAAAAACTAATATAAAAATAATTTCTCCAATGAGGAGGGTTGATCAAGTAGTATAGAGTCCATTAAAAAGAGGGTGAGACGGACCAAAGAGAACAATGAGATAAATTATTCAGCAGGGTCTTTTGATTGATTGTTAAAAAATATGGCTTTTGATAGAGTACAATGGTGTCATATGATCATTATAGCCGACCCCACCTAGTAAGATAAACCTCTGTTGTTGTTGTATAAAAATAATTGCACCCAAGTACATGACATAAAAAAACTGCAAAGACAAAAGCTAGATTCTTGAAACCTATTATCTGTTTGCAAATAAAGACAATATGTTAAGAAATGCTGCTTGCCTTGGCCGTTGATAGCAACTCAAAATCACGTTGATTAAGTCTTGGAAGTAGCAAGAGAAAGTAGATCAACCAAAATTTCTCCACATTCATGTAGTTGCAGAGGTTTAGTCTAAGTGCCACAAATTCAGGCACCAGTTGTTCTATAATTAATGCATGTTGCCTCTGAGGATGGGACATACTGAAATCTGCTGAAACAAGTAAAATTCCCATATTAATGTCCACCAATATCAATGCATGAAGTTTAAAAAATGCTGTACACTAGGTATAGGTATCTAATATGAAATCAGCTCACAAAAAGGTAAAATCAATAAATCCTTTGCAGATTTAATATCAAGAAGAAGTAAACTAGCTTTTCTCACATATTAAGGCAGCCAAGGACGCCTCTTTACTGGCTTGCCCTCCCAAAACTAGAGTAACGATACAATTTTTTGAGATGCAACAAAAAGAAGCTAAGCACTTGAATCAAACATTTACACTAAAATTCACTTAAACAACAGAAGTCCTTCCTAATATCTTATTTCAGGTATTAGCAAACAACAATTCACTTCTTTTGTTTAAACCAGTCATTTCAAATCAAGATCCAGGCAATGCAAACCAAGCTAAATGCTCCATCCTGTAAGTTTTGACTATGACATTGTCATGTCACTAGCATCTAATATCACCATCCATTTTAATCACTAGTTTCTTTACCAATGACAGAATTTGAGAAGTATAAAGGCTTCAAAAGATAGACCGAATAACTTGTATCCAAGAGAAGACAACCATGCAACCATCAAGATTTTAGGGAACAATTGAAACAATTATCCAGCGCAGTAAAATTTTTAACAGACAACATACTACCATAAGCTATACCAATTTTATCTATCCATAATGTCAATCTTTACATTTTGAAGGGAGAAAGAAAGAACTTCTCATAGAAGCAATCATAATGAAATAAGCCAATTACCAGGCAACATAGGAAGAACTAAACAGCTTATTAAGTAATGGCAGAGTTCAGGTTCAACACTAATAAGAAACTATAAATTGAGGACAATAATTCAACCTAGCGAAAGGAAAGATCTTTCAAGGATATCAAATAATCACTTCGCTAACAATCATCAAATACAAATATAATGCATACTATAAAACAATTACTGCCATAAGCTATACCAATTTTATCTATTCATAATTTCAACCTTTACGTTTTGTAGGAGCAAGAAAGAATTTCTCGTAAAACTAATCATAATGAAATAAGCCAATTAGCCGGCAACATAGGAAGAACTAAAAATAACTTATGAAGTAATGGTAGAGTTCATGTTTAATCCAACCTAGCAAAAGGAAAGATCTTTCGAGGATTTCACATAATCACTTCGCAAACAATCATCAAATACTAATATAATGCATACTCTTAAACAATTACTACTTTAATAGAGTTATTAAATTGATAATCTCAACTTACAGAAACTCCCGCTGATCAAAACGAAATCACACTGAATTGGAAAGAAGAACAAGAAATCGAAGTCAATTTCAAAATACCATTATCAAGTGGCAGTGGAAAATCCGTCCAATAATCCGGCCGCTCAGAAATTTCCTCCACAAAACAAACAACCTCATCATCCGTCCCAGGAACTCCGTGACCACCATCTTCTTGATCATCATCATCATCATCGCCGATTTCGCCTTCGAAACGCAAAAACTGCGAAGCGAACTTGGAAATCCCACTCAGCCTGGAAATCGAGCTCTTAAAACTCCCACCGATCTCCGCAAAATCATTCCGTATCCCAACAAGACCACCGTGCGACGGCGATTCCGATGACCTAACGGCCGGAGAAGACGGCAATGGAGCGAAGAAGTTGGCGACGCCGTGAAGAACAACAGACAAATCGTCTTTGGCGCCGGAAGCACCACCGTGGATATCGCCGGAGGGAACTTCTGCCGGCGAAGACGACTGCATAACTGTGCGTGGAAAACGGAGCTGAGGAGAGTGTAGAGATTCTAGGTCGTTTGAACTTTGAATTCAACTTCCCAAATTTTTCTTTGTTTTTGGGAATTGTATAATATATGAAAATCAAAATTGGAGGATTCTGAAACACAGAAATATGATATGTGGGAAGAATTATAGAACAGAGAACGTTGATTGAACCAATAATTCGTTTACGTTTCAATCAAACTTGATTTTACCCAACTCGGAGTACCGTGTGTGTATAGCAACAAACACACAGTACACAGGAAAAAATAAAACAACAAAAGAATACTTTTTATAAACCAATTTTATAATATAGAATCTCGTATTACCCCTTTAACAATCTGTTTAATTATATTATGAGTCAAATTTTTCATCCTATTAATTATGTATTATTATTTTCAATTATTTAATATAATTAGTCACCTTTAGATGTTATTAATTGGAGTATTAATAGCCCAACAATCAATATTTCAAATTTCAAATTTTAAATACAATTGGCTATTATAAAATGTTATTAATTAATTAAGATATTGATATATCCTTGCAAAGAGTAAATTCTAGTTATTTATAAAATGTATACATTTTTTTTTTACATCAAATCTCTTTTTGATATTTAAAGTTTGAAAAATGCACTTTTTATCTTTTTTTTCATATCATTAGTTTTATTTAACATAAAATTCTGATCAACAAATTTAAATGATGATTTTGTAGCTAAACTAGAATTTTCTCCCCTTTGTGATGTACAAGAAATATATTAATATTCTAATTAATAACATTTTATAATGATTAATTTTTAAAAAAGTTTTGAAATATTGTTTATTGACCTATTAATAGTCGTATAAATAATATCTCATAATAATTAATTATATTAAAACAAGATGATAAAAGCCTAATATGGATTTAAATAAAATTATATTTCAAATATGAAAATTGAATAAAAAATATATATGCATCTTAACCATCTGACATATTTTATTGGTAAGTATTGAATTACATATAAATTTTGGTTTATTAAACAAATGTTGATTGAAAAAAATAATAAGTAGGTTAAAGTATAATTTTGGTCCTATATAATTACATCAAGTTTCATTGTAGTCCTTTAAGTTTAGAAAGGGCACTTTTAGTCCTCATTTTGCTAACATTGTTAGTTTCATTCAGTGAAAAATGCTGATTGATCAAATTTAAAAGGTGATTCAACAATTGAATATGGATAAATCTTTTAAAATATAAGAAAGATTATACTAAGAAATTCAAACTTAAGCATGTTTTGTCAACATTTAATCATAAATTCACCATTTAAATTTGTTGAGTCAACATTTTCCGCTAAATGAAATTAACGATGTTAGAAAAAAAAAAGACTAAAGTGCACTTTTCATATTTAAAAGATTAAAATAAATCTTAATGCAAATATAAAGGATCAAAAGTATACTTTAACCTAATAAGTATTTTTTGTCAAAGGTGAGAGGAGTCTAACTTATTTTATTTGTATATGGGTTAACGGGCGAGTATTACAAGATTTCATATAAGAAGTTGATTGATACTGAAAAATAAGTTTAAATTTTAGTTCTTTAATATAATCATTCTTATATTTTAAAATTTAGTCATTTCTTATCGGTATTTCACTATAGAATTTTCTGAGTTTGTATTTTCCTATTAATTAAACTACAATGTTAACAAAAAAAAAGATTAAAATTCCACTTTCAAAACTTGAGAAATCAAAAGATACTTGAAATAAATATAAGTAATTAAAAGTGTACTTTAACCAATATATTTTAACATTGAGCATGCATCCAAGATGTAGAGATCATAAATCTTTATTAGTAATTGAAAAATAATTGTTTTTCAGCCGGAATTTGTGTTGTTCTTTTTTTTTTTTTTTTTAGAAAAAGATATTGTTTGGTGAGATTAGTGCGGTTAATAATTTGGCGCTGCTGTACAATAATATAACATTTGTTGAGTGTAATTTTTTTAGTAAAGTGTATATTAGATCTTTATGTTTTCATCAAATTTTAATAGGTTAATATAATGTTTGGTCATTATAGTTTAACTCGAATTTGGATTTGGTCACTATATTTTCAAACGTGAGGTTTTGGTCCCTCAAATTTCATTTAGTCAATCCCTATTAATCGTTGTAGTTTGATAAAAACTTAGATGTATTTTTTAATTATTTAACCTTTTCAAAATTCTAAGTTTATAATATATTTTGCCACGTCCCATAACTAACAGTTTTATTGACACGTCGACATATTTAACACCATCCTTATTAAACTACAAGGACTAACTATTTTGACAGAATGAAACTTGAGGGACCAAAACCTCTCGTTTGAAACTATAAAGACCAAAACAAAAATGAAGCCAAACTTTTAGAACCAAACATTATATTAACCCTATTTTATTTTATTCTGTCAAATTTGAAAAGTGTAATTTTAGTTCTTTTTGTAAAATCTTTTTCTGATTCCTTTTTATAAAATAAAATCACGATACTAACTATGATTGATAAAGCGTTTATGAAATCATTTAAGATCTATCATAGGTAAAAAATGTTTTACCTAATAAGTACGGACTATCCATGAGAAAGAGAGAAATCGTCAAACTTTAGTTAAAAGAGTGTTATCATGGATATTAAAACTTTTTTTTATCAAAGATTAAGGTATCCCCAACTAGACAGATGACAGACTGATCCTCCGTTGATTTGTAGGCACCTCAAGGGTGGAACAAGTGGCCTGGAAGATTTAATGCTTCTCTACAATTAACGTCAATGATCGAACCATTGACAGTTAGTTAAGGGTGAATGAGTCCTTGTCACTTAACTATACACCCCGGATTATGGATATTAAAGCTTTCATAATAAATTCGGATAACAAAACCACTTTAGAAAGGAAAAGATGCTAATATGATTATTAAAAACTCACTTAATTTTGAAAACCTTAAGTATGATAGAAAATAAAACGCCTATCATTATTAATTAAAAAAATACTAATAAGAAGGTTTAACAATGTTAGGAGAAGAAAATACCTAAGATATATAGTTAATGAAGATTCATCTTCTAACCAACTGGACTAACCATATTAGAAAAACAGCTTGTTACTAACATAGTTAGAAAAAGAGCTTTCCTCAAAAATCTTACAAATTTACGATAGAAAAGGCCTAGTTTAACATGGTAATTAAAAATAAACATGTAAAACATTTGATTGCCCTTAATTTGAAACCTTCACTTCATGAAAGGTAATTACAGTCATAGGACATCCATATAAAAAATTCAACCACATTTAAAAGTTAGAATTTTTTTTTTTCCAAAAGTAATTGCAAACATATATGTCTCCCATCATATGGGGTTCCAAGAATCGAAATCCATAATCAAATAAATATCACAAAAAGGCCTCAGGCCTTGCCGGGAAGAATACTAGTCCAACGCAAAACATGAAATCCAAATTAAATAGATATCCAAAAAAAAATCTAAAGAAAATTAATGCCGAAGCAAAATAAAGCCTAATGTGTGGCAACATATAATTCATCGCGATGCAATCAAAGTAAATCTCATTGAAGCTAGTGAGTTCCGACTAGCTCCTTCCCCATCTGTGTTACACCAGAACTAGCATCTAAAAAAATAATGAGATAATGTGGTGAACGGATGTCTTAGTAACTCACAATCTATTTACCCTACATGTGCGTGTGTACTAGCAATGTGTCACGTGGGCCCTATGCATATAGTTTTGCAATTATGCAACAAATTGAACAAGTACCAACATATCATAATGAGTCATATTCTTGAAACCATAAAATATATATTTATATAGCTTTACAAAACTTTTCACAAACTTGGTCAACATCTCCTCAATCATGAGGGTTTCCACCCACAAGCCACAAAACCCAATTGGGAGGAACCAAGATCTATAATAACTCGATTGGGAGGAACCAAGAGCCACAATAACTCAACTAAGAACAACCAAGAGTCATTGCCGGCCTATCCACAAGAGACGAGTTTACTTAACCACTTAAGGGCCATGGGGGTTTTATCACATGATAGAGTAGAACCAATTATACGATACATCAAACAATCATAATCATCAATCATATGCAACCAGAACACAACATTCATTGAAAAATGGCATATCACCATCCATAGTTTTAAAACCATGGCATGCTCAATTTCTAATCAATATATATATATATATATATTTCCATATATGCACAACCATAACAATAGCATTTTAATTAGTTCATACAAATCCCACAATACAAGTAATATATATAAAATAGGTTAAATTATAGAAAACCCCCCTGAACTTTGGGTCAATTGCAGATTACCCCCCTAACCTTTGAAAGTTTAAATTGAGCACCCTGATATTTCATGTTTTGACTCTCAACCCCCTGCCGTTAAAGTTAACGGCTTTTATCTTATCCAATTTTTTTAATATTTTGTATTGTGTAATATGTCATTTAAAAATTAACCATTTTCATTTAATATATAATTGTAAGTACATTATAATTTTTTATTTAAAAAATACATGATCAAACAAATATTTTATATGCATTTTAAGTATTTTTATTTTTAAAGCATTTTATTTATAAAGCGTATAGTCAGGAAAACAATTTAAATCCTTTTTTAAATATTTTTATATTTTTCAGTATTAAAAAATACTTAGAATTATAAGTCAGTTATTAAGGGGTTTTTTGTAAAATGTTATGGTATATAATTAAAAATGATAAAAATTGTTAATGACAAAAACCGTTAACTTTAATGGAAATTTTAACGGTAGGGGGTTGAGAATCAAAACATGAAACGTTAGGGGTGCTCAATTTGAACTTTCAAATGTTAAGGGGGTTATCTGCAACTGACCCAAAGTTCAGGGGGTTTTCTATAATTTAGCCTATAAAATAAGTATTTCATAAGCATTTCAATACAACATCTCACAATTATAAATTTTCAAAAGCGGAAAACAGTTCGAAAACATCTTACCTACACAACATAGATAAAAGACAAGCGGAAAATGGTTACCTCAATGCCAAGTAGAAATTACCATTAGTGAGATTTTACCCGTGCTCAATTTGGACAAACAATTCTCTACACAAGACTACAACAATGTACAAATGATTATTTCTTAATTAAGTGGTAAACACAAATTATTGAATTAAACGACGTCTTAAATCCCAAAGTCATTTAATAACCTCAACTCCATCAACAACTAACTTAATTCTCTCAAAGTAAAAACTTAGTCAATCTCCACCTGTTGACTAACTTCCACAATTCAAGCCTTGGTAGCAATTCAATTCAACTAATTATTTACCCAATGTCTTTATAATTCATTAAATCACCCACACCATCTCTAAAACCTCAATTTACCTGGCTTAGCCTAATTGGCCTATGTATCCTACCATAACCTTATGATTCCAACCAACCCTATTCTGACAAATTCAACCAATTCAAATCCATCTATTAACATCACCTAATCCATAGGAATTGATAAACATACGATTTTTCCTCCAATTTTTGAAACCCTAAATAAACAAACCATGATTTTCCAAAACATTCACTAGCATATTTAAACCAAATTAAATCATCAAAACTCAAAGCTCATTTGAATTTCAAAAATCTCCCTAAACCCCTAGAAATTCAAATTTCTGAAGGGTCATATTTCATTCTAAAACAAATTTCAACAAAGTAGATCAATCCATAGTTAAAATATATGCAAAAGTGTTTTTAAAGTAGGAAGAATCAATAAATTATGGATGGATTTCGAAATCCCCCAAAACTCCAAATTTAGCCATAGATTTGAAGAAACAGAGGAAAATGAAGAGAAAAGAGAGGGTAAAGGTTTAATAAGACATCTTAGTTTGGCTAGGGATTTGTTGGAAAATCATACTGGCCTAAATTTGGATTTGGATATTTTAGATTGATTTAAAATGGTTTTCCTCCCTATGAAATGACCCATTTTTTTATTAGTTATGAATTATTTTGTAAATAATATTTCTTGTAAATAATTATTGATAGAACACACTCACATTAAATGATGCATGATAGATCCTATCCCTTAAATTGTTCAATGAGAATGGCAAAAAAACAAATTTTTCAATGAGATAGTAGATGTCAAAACCTCCAAAAGTGCCTTTTATATAATAGTGGCGAGAACAACTACTACCAACAAATCAAGTTTCTCCTCAAGTATCAACTAATTAGCCATTAAAACAAAGTATCGCCTGAGTTTGGCCTACTTGATCACTCAAACATGTAATTTAAAAACATATAAGAGGAAAAAGTAAATTGAGATCAAATCGTTTTTGGGTTGAATGATTTTCTCCTCGTAATTCTTAATTGACGATTACTTTTTTTTTTTGTTGCTCAAGACGATTACATATTGATAAAGAACAAAACTTAGTATAATTTTAAATATCCATTAGATCAAGTTTACAGGTAAATTGACAAATATACACACGCTTTTTAACAACAATAATTGAAAAATAATAAGTGCCCATGTTTCATAAGTGAATTCATGAATTTTAACAACTAATAATAACAAAATAACAAGTGTCCAAATGAAAATTTACAAATTATAATTCACATTATAAGAGTCCATACAAAAGCTTACAAGTGTTTGTGGGTAAGTTTTACAAAATACTAGACCACATAGATATAAATAACTTAACATAGGTCGTTCATTAGTGTGCTAGTTCACCTCCAACAATTGTAATGGAAAAGATAAAAAAAATAAGTAGTTGAATATATATATATATAATATTGATATTAAAGGAAAATATAATCAATAAAATTTTGAAATCCTTCCATATCTCATCCTAAAAATGTAAAGACTGGTGATAAACCTTTAGAATGAATTCGTAACTTTGACCCATCTTCAGAATGCTAGACCCAATAAATATGATCAATAATGCACCAATTATTTGAGCCATCTTCAGAATGCTAGAACCAATAATTCTGAAACACAAAAGTATGATATGAAAGAAGAATTACGGAAAGAATAAGCTTGATTGAACCAATAATTCGTTTACGTTTCAATCAAACTTGATTTAAAGGAACTCAGTTGTGTGTATAGCAATTAGCAACAAACACATGAGATATATGGCAGTTTCTATCCTACTTGTGACAAAGTTAGGATAGCTGATCTGCTAAATACATATATTCCCCTTATACATGAAAAATCCTAACTTGTCAATCCCTATGAGATCTCAATCTACATCTTCGACAATATGTTTAAATATATATATATATATATATTTATTGTTGTAGGCCATGAAGAAAAATCCTTCAATTTTTTTTATATAGTTTAATTTTTCTTATATGTATATACTTAGTATACTGAACAAAAGCTTCTTTTTTTTATCCAGGCAACAAAAGCTTCCTAGGATATATTAGAGGTTAACTATTTATAAATCATAATAACTACTCCCTCAACAAGAAAGTTATAAATTCACCTTAAAAAAAAAATAGAAAGTTATAAACTAACTTATTTATTGCTTCCTTAATCTTAAATAAAAATTTAATTAGATCTTATATTATGGACAAGAGGAAATATATTTTAACATCTTAACTTTTATGTGAGTGCATCCCAAGAAGACATAGAAATCATAAAAGTTTTTGGTTGCTGAAAAATAATTGTTTTCCAAGCAAATTCTAGAAAAATAACTCTAAAATTGAAAAAAGATAAATTAGACCATTGAATTTAGGAAATCTTAAAGTAAGAATTCGGGATTTTCATAATTTAACAAAAAACACAAATGCCCTAGTTAACAATTTGCAACATTGGCCAAGATCATAGGAAAAAGAGGGATTTGAGTTGTAAATTGTAAATCTAGAGTTGGATATATCTATGATATAATTGAGAATCTCTATTTTGAACTTGTAAATACTAGCATTATGGGTTTTGAACATTGTCCTTGTCGATTGCTAATGAGAAAAAGGAGGATGTGAGGCATGAGCCGTGAAATGTGAATAGTTAACATAAAATAAAAAATCATTATAATAAAATTTAAAATGTATATTCAAAACTTGTGAATACTAGCCTAAATTATTGGAGATATTTGTGTCTTTTGATATTATATAAAAATAACATATTTTTTCCTTGTGTGTGAGTGACTTAAATCCCTAATTCAATGGTCTAATTTGTCATTTTCTTTAAATTTTAAAAGGATTTTTTTTTTTATAATTTTCCCCTAATTTTCCGCCGGACTTCGTATTGCTTCTTAAGTCAATATATTTTTAGAAAAAGAATATCGTTTGATGAGATTAGGGCGGTCAATAGTTAGTCGCTGTTGTAACATAACACTTATTGAGTGTAATTATTTTTTAAAGTATATATTTCATACTTTATGTTTGTGTCAAACTTTATTTTGGTATCTCAATTTTGCAAAATGTACGTTTAATCCTTTTTCTATTAACGTGGTCAATTTCTTTTAATGAAAAATGTTAACTCAACAAATTCAAAGGATGATTATATAGTTTCATGTTGTCAAAATATGTTTATTTTTTTAAATTTTTTTGTATAATCATTTTTGTTTTTTAAAATTTAAACATTTTTATCAATATTGAATTATAAAATCATCATTTAGATTTGTCGAATCACCATTTTTTTTAATTAAATAAGACTGATAGTGTGAACCAAAGAACGACTAAAAGCTCAGTTTTCATGCTGAAGAGACTAAAAGAAACTTGATTCAAATATAGTTGACTAAACGATTGAGTTTTCATACTTACAGGCATTGTTGTCAAACTCGTGAGTTGACTCTTCGATTTTACCGTTTTTACGGCTCTACCTAATCAAAACGTGTCACGAGTCACTTAAATTTGTACTAACTGTAAACTCGGTAAAAACTCATGAGTTTACATGCCAAATTTAGCGTTTTTACGTTTATACCTTATAGAAAATCGTGTTAACATGCTATAAATATCATATTTATTATTTTTATTTAACTATATTCAATGAATTTATATATAAATTTCATGAAAATTTGTTTATTGAGTTAGATAAAGTATGAATGTTGATATATTTAATATCAACTATTTATATTTAAAATATATTTAAGTCAAATTATTAATATTTTTTGTATTTCTTATTTAATTATATACTGGAAACACGTATTTATTAATAAAGGTAAACTCTTACGAGTTTAACGATTCGAGTTTACGATCCGATTTTACATTCTTCTCACGAGTTTACTTAAACTCATGAGTTTGACAACCTTGCTTACAGGCTTAAAAGAACTTAATGCAAATATAAATTATCAAAGATATACTTTAGTCTTTTTTAGCAAAAGTTAAGTGTAATTATTTTTTTGAAATATACATTGGTCCTTTATAATTGTATCAAATTCTATTTTGGTCCTTGAAATTTAAAAAGGGCATTTTTAATCTTTTCTTGTTGACACTATTTTTTAATGAAAAATATTGACTTAACAAATTTAAGTGGTTATTTTGTAATTAGACGCTAGCAAAACATGTTTAAATTTTAATGATTTTGTATAATCATTTTTACATTTGAAAATGTATTCATTTTTATCAACGTTTAATTATAAAATCACCAATTAAATTTTTCGGGTCACCATTTTTCACTGAATGAAACCAACGATATTAACAAAAGAATGACTAAAAGTTCATTTTTCGTACTCAATAGACTAAAAGAAACTCGATTCAAACATAGATAACCAAACATATACTCTAGCTTATTTTTTATAGCAAAAGTTGAGTGTAACTATTTTTTCTTAATTGTAATAAAAAAAACTATTTTTTCTTAATTAGAGGGCATGCACTACAAGTCTAGGAGGAGTTTGGCCATGTGTATTTAGTCTCTCACTTTCTCATTTGATAAAATCACTTTGACTTAGACTGAACATGCAACATCCTACATATTATTTTGAGGTTAATGGTTGATTTGGCTAAGTAAGAATTTGATTCGATCATTTATACTTGTGTTGTAAGGACTATGATGATGATTTCTGGATTAACATTGGATATTTGAGAGTGTATCTACGTGATTAAGGATTTATATGAATGAAGTTTTTGAGTAGTTTAATTGCTATATTTCAAGACATAAATATTTGGGAATGAGAAATACTGGAGTAAGATATGAAAATGTGGGAAAAATATGAAAGGTAGTTTGAGGGTCCAAACGCTCAAAAGAGTGCCCAGACTCTAGTGACATCAAATGAGAAAGTGAGTACTAGTGCCCAAGCGCTCAAAAGAGGGCACAAAGGCTAAGGGCACCAAATGAGGTAGAGATCCCAAGTTCCTAAGCCCTAAAATTGGGGCGCAGGCCCTTAAGTTCTAGATTTTATAATGAGGGGAGCTGGGGTGTTCTAAAAACGGAAGAAAATGAAAGAGAATAACTTGGGCTATGCTAGGTTTGATTTCTTGATCTATTGGGAGTAGATTCAAGCTTTCTAACACCCAAGTAATTTTACCTTGATTTCTCTCATTTCTTCTAAGTTGTTTAGCTAGGGTTCTAAGTGGATTTCGAACTTTAATTTGGTAATATTTCACCGTATCTTTTTAGTTTAATATGATAACATGAGTTAGATAGGAGGGAAAATTTCACTTTACCCTCATAATAATGAATTAATCTCAGATTCTCCCCAAAACATTCTGAAATTTCACTGCACCCCAAGGAACTAAAGTGAAATTAAATGTTTTAGCTAAAAGATCAAAATATCCTTATTGAATTTTGTACTGGATTTCCAAAATACATATGAAGAATTTCTAAAACACAAATGAAGAATTTTCAAGACATTTATGGGACATTTCCAAGACACATATGGGGGAACTTTCATAACATTTGTGTTTATTTTCAACATCAATGTGACTATTTTCAAGTCTCAAAAATCATGGAATTCAACACTAAAACGTCCAAAATTTCACAACCATATTTCTAAGATACATATGGACAATTTTCAAGACACATATGAGAAATTTCCAAGATGTTTGTACTTCTTTCAATAAGGACATTTTAGTCTTTTAGTTGAAACATTTAATTTCACTTTAGCCCCTTGGGGATGCAGTAAAATTTCAGAATGTTTTAGGGGAAATCTGAGATTAATTCCTTATTATGGGGTAAAGTGAAATTTTCCCTAGATAGAATGTTAATCCATTCAATTTTGTTAGATTTGTGGTTATATAGATTTCTTACTCAAGGTTTGACCCTATAGGTGAATTTTTGCTTAGTTATAATAATATATTGATTAGAAATGAGATTATACGATTGAGTTATGTTATTATTAGTTGGATTGGAAGTTTAATTTTATTAGAATGTTATCTAAATTTAAAATTTTGAGTTGAAAATTAGGATATTGGAACAGATTTGAATGATTAGAGATTGTTTATTGACTTGAAAGTGTTGTTGGAGATTAGATAAGGCTTCTCCTAGTGTTGAGATGGTTAATTGTGGTATAAAGAATAAATGAGAACTTTATATGGAAATAAAGTCCATAAATTGTGGTTTGCACCACCTAATTAGTTGTTAACCTAATGTGTAATGATATTGATTGTGCAAATACTATTGTGACTTTTGTCGATGCCGAGTATAGGAAAATTTATTTCGATAACTAACTTTGCTTGGAGAGAAGTAACTATTTTTTACTTATCATATATATTGATATCTTGCTTATGAGAGATTGTGAATTTGATTAAATGTATAAGTTAAGAGCAATTTTAAATGAAAATGAGTATACATCGTTTTAGAAAATTGCCTTGTGGGATTTCTGATATTTAACAGAAAATGGGATGAATTGTGAAAAGGTTTACAAAGATTAGTATTTTAATATGAGTATGACCATGATTTAATCCCGAGATAACCCCAATGGTTTTTGTTAGTTGTTGATTGTTGTGATTGATGAGAAGAGTTTGGTAAAGAAAATTACTATCATGTGATAACCTCCAATGGGCCCATTGTGTTAGTCTTCGTCCAATGATTGGATAGGCCTTGTGGCTACTTCGTCCCTAGGAAAGGATAAACTCTTGTATCTTTTATCCTTCCCCCACATAAGGAATAGGTCTACATGACTTTTGTGTATGTCGCTTAAGTGTGAGGGATAAAGCCTTTAGGTTTTGTTTATGTGTTTCCTCCAAAAAGGAGAGACTTGATTAAGTTGATCCTTATACTTTTACATGATTATGAAATTGAAATGATGTATAAATCATATATTATTAATTGTCCTACTTGACACCTCACTAGCACATCTTAATATGTATAATAAATAGGAAATTGTGTAAGTAAGACGTTTGTCTCACCCTGTTGCTCTTACTATCTTTCAGGTGATAGTTCCCATGTTGGATTGTCTCGTGATTGCACCATAATTCTATATACTTTTTATAGTTGAAATCATTAAATTATTGTATGTTCTTGAAATAATCGTACTTAATTAGGATAAAATTTGATTTTTGCACACTTTATTGGAGTTTATACTAATCAAGGGTAATTTGGGCATAATTCGCATGATTTATTGATTAACCAATATTCAAGAACATTTGGTTCTACGTTGGCTTGGTTTGTATTGCATATCACATGAAGAATGAGCCGAAATCGGGAGAGCATTCGAGCGACGGAAGATTGGAGGTAGAGAAAACAGGAAGAGACCTCTCTGTCTTGTTTACCACGGTGAACTACACGGAGAGGGTCTGCATGTAAAACCCTCAATTTATTTTCTCTTTATGAATATTAATATAATTTAGAGAAGATATATTATAAATAAAATATTTATTGATGTTGTTTCTCACAATTTAGTACTAAAGGCGAATCATATTTCATCATGAACATAAAGTTTCATAAAGATAATACTATGCTCATCATTTCCTAGAAAATACTTCAAATAACTAAGGAGACTCCTTGTCTATTACTCTTGGTTAATCTTCATAAAATCCCCAGGAGAAATTTTAGGTAGCTAGCTTGGTCCATCCCAACCAGGTTGTCTCTATTTTTCATCACGGACATTACAAAAAAATATGAGTGATACTAAATAAGTTTTAACTAATAATGTCTAGCTGCTATTTAAGCAAAAAACAATTTCAATCCCTGCAATAAAAACATTTGAGAAAATCTATGTAGATTACTATATATATATATATATTAAGAGAAACTTCATAGGTATAAAATTATGTGAGAATTTGCACATATACAACAACTTTTTTGAGCACCCACGTCACACAGAGTCACTAAGATCAACTAGGGCGTCCCCTAGAGTGGATGTATAATCAATAGAAATTCATAAAATTTTTTGAGTGTTCACAGAATTCAGCACACAGCAGAATTCAACACACAACAATAATATATGGCATTCCTCACATACTTTAATCAAACCAGTAAGAATATTATCTTACATTCAAAATTAGGTTAGAAATAAAGGAATCAAATGAACAAGAAATAAAGAATCAGGTAGGGTAATATTACTCAATAAGAAAATTCTTACTTTTGGCAGCAATATCACTTCCTTCTTTACTTTCCTATGAGTTATATTTTCTTTCTTACTTTGAACAAAATGAAAGAGCATATATATAGGCATTGATCTAATTCACTTCTTACCTTTCACTACTATCCTTTATGCATTTATTAAGTTCTCATCCTTTCATTTCTTTTTCTCCAAGTCAAAGCCATTCAAAATTATCCCTTGTTTTATTTATTTCTATTAATATATAAATATCCATCCTTATCCTTTCCCAACTTGCTTTTCAAGTCAGCCTTCAAATATCTATTTCTCCTTATTCTTTACACTAAACGTGATCTTATCTTCTTTTAATTCTTATATACTCTTTCTTGATCCCCAATTCACCCAAACTTTATCCATTTCAACTTCTATTTTCAGGTACTAATAATATCATCTATTACCTCATCAAGACATCATTTATTTCTTATCTTCATGTGTCAAAATAAGAGAGTGTGTGTGTATTAATTTATAAAATAATAATTAGAAAATAGCAAATGATATTTACAATAAAATCCTTAATACTTATTATTCTAATATTTAAATATATGCTTCTTAGGATGTTACACTGCCCCTCTCTGTCTTGTCTGTTGGGTAGCCCGAAATTTCATTCCTTAAGCCTCCAATTTCGAAAATCCTTGGGTTTCTTGGTTGATTACTCATTCCCACTCAATTCTTCACCATTTCTACTCTTCCTCACCTCCAACCTTGCAGCATTATCCCTCTTCCCTTCACCATTTCCACAACATTTTTCCTTCATTCTTCTTCATTCATGGAGGCAGCCACCATGGGTACTCTTATGCACCAATTTGAAGAGATGAGAGGCTAGATTCTTAGTGCTTTAATAGTGTGAAGGTGGCTCTAACTTCATGGGCAAAATAAGGGAGTTATTTGTTTACTCATGCTCTTTTTCATATGTATTGGGTTGTGTGGTTGCATTTCTCTTTGTATATTTGGATTTGAGACATGGTTTTCCTTTCTAGTTGTCTATGAATTGGAGTACTTGTGTTGGATGTTGATTTATGTTAATTGAATGATATTTATGTTTAAATTTCCTAATGGGTTTATGATGCTATATAATTTTTAGTGGTTGCTAGATTGTGTAACTTAATTTACCCAATTGAATTGTGGTTACACATTCTTGAAAGAAATCAATTTTCAAAACTCAATTTCCAACACACACCAAGTGGAGCTAAATACTAACCCTAAGTAATGACTATGAAAGCGGTTGCTATATTAGCTATTAATCAAGGCCAATAGATCCCTAGTGGTTGCTTGGGGGATTTGTTAATTAGAATTAGTGAATCTTTAACTCCTAATATTATTTTTAATGAATCTTGAGAGCCACCGTAATAGTACCAAACCCATTTTATAAAATTTTCCCTAATCAAAACACTTTTTACCCTTTAATCCAAAATTACAAAAAACAAGTATTTTTGTTTTTTATTAGTTTAATCAAATGATTTTCTAAAACCAAAACCCCACACTTTTTATAGTTTTAATTACATTAAGCTAATTTAGGTAGAATAAAAAGACTCCTCAAGTGAAATAACTAGGGATTGCAATCTATACTACAATCTTTGAATTCAAATTTGATTCTAACCCTCAAAACGTATTAGACAAATGTTAAATCATCAGGCTAAGCTCCACAGGCATATATATGTCTTATTATATATATATATATATATATATTCTCTTTTGGACTATTTATGTGATGTTGAACATATGTTGCCACCTATAGGTCTCATCTTTTGATACACCCTGATTTACAAGTATTTTGACTAAACTGTTGCTGGCTACGTGACCAGAAAAGGCCTGATGCCTTGGGCTTTGTGTTTTTGAATTGCGGATTCGCTCTTTGACTATATTTTGATGAGTTATATGCATGAAACGTTGATGTAATTGGACCTGCGGATGAATATTAAATTCTAAATTTCAAAAATTCTCAAAGCCTATGGTGTTTTAACTATGTTTTAGTTAGAGTTTATTTTTAATAATCATGTTAGGGGGTTTGGTCTATTTTCTAATATAGTTAAGTTGTGAAAATGTTTAGAAGGGTTTTTTTAAATATATATGATGGGATTCTAAATATAAAAGTTTCCTTTTCTACCATGGATAAACTAAATAACTACCATGGATAAACTAAATAAGTGGCTTCACTCTTTTTAACCATGACATATGTGTTTTTAATTAAACAAAAAACTTTTCTGGTTAGCTAACAAAGTGTTTTTAATTTGGAAAAAAAAAGGGTTAAGGATCACCATTGCCCCGGAAGTATGCACGATGGATCACATCTGCCCCGGAAGTTTTTTTTGGTCCAATTTTGCCCCGGAAGTGTGTAAAGTGGATCATATTCGCCCTTTACCTTTTTGTTTTGGTCCAATTTTGCCCCGGAAGTGTGTAAAGTGGATCATATTCGCCCTTTACCGGTAAAAATTTTTTAATGGTAAAGGGCAAATATGATCCACTTTACACACTTCCGGGGCAACGGTGAACCCAAAAAGACTTCCGGGGCAGATATGATCCACCTTGCATACTTCCGGGGCAACGGTGACCTTTAACCCAAAAAAAAAAAAATAATACAAAGTGGTTTTAATTCTTTCTAAACATGATAGATGGGTTGAAATAAATTAGTGTTAATTTTTCCTATCATGCTTAGTTAAAGTATGATTTGTGAAATAAATGGTGTTTACAGAAAGTTCTTTGTGATGATGACCTTACATGGTAGTAAAAATAATTTCAAATCAAATCTGAACTAATGATATCGAATACCATCTCACACACATATAATCAAAGAATGACTGGCAAAATAAAATGACGAGGAAAATTCATATATATAAGCATGGCATTCATTATAGGGAGAAAGGAAAAAAATCTCCAAATGACCTTCCTCAGAATATATATGTATGTATATATATATATATATAAATCTTCATTTGAATCTCTAGAAACTAGTTGGAGGTTATGGCGCTGTTCGGTTACCTGTCATGAGAACAGTTTTTTCGTTTTTAAGAACAAAAAAAGCAATAAACCTTGTTTGGAAACTTGTTTCCAATTGATTGTTCCTAAAAACAAAAAACTGTTTTTGAAAACAAGAAAAAATAACTTCCAGTTTTTTTTAGTTTTTTTTTGTTTCCAAATATGAGATTTTTTTTTTTGGAATGAAGGTTTAAGTTCGTCATCTATCCACCACCCATATTACATTAGAAGGTCATGACATCATCGACAACGACAGAAAGCGCAACTGAAGGAGCTTATGACGTCACTGAAAGCAATGGAAACGATAGTGTCACTAAGGACGATGAAAACCTCAACGTCATTGACGACGACAGAGATCACAACATCATCAACAGTGATCACAAGGTCATTGACAACGATCGAAAACACAAAAGCTCCGACGGTGATATATAATGCAATGTTACTGACGATAAGGAGAATTGTAACGTCATCGACGACAATTGCAAAGTCACTAATGGCATAGGAAAATGTATCATCACTGATGACGAGGGAAACCGCCACGTCGCCGACGGAGACAGAAGTCGCAATATTGCTGACGACGAAATAATTCGCAATGTCATTGAAGGTGATGAAAGCAGCAATGTCACCGAAGATAGAAACCTAATCGTCATTGACTACAGAAATTGCAACATCACCGAGCGGCGATAGAAAATACAAAATCACTAATAGCAAATGTGAAGGTAATTGCAATGTCATCAATGACAGCTATGACATCATTGACAGAAATGGAAACCGTAATGTCACCAACGGTGGTAGTAGTGCACTAATGGCGACGGAAACCACAACATCATTAAGGACGGTCATGACGTCAATGATGACAAAAGAAAACGCATCATCATTGATGATGGAGCTATATCACAGTCATCATAGATGCTATCGATTGAGAATGATATCCGTGGCTGCTATTGTTTTAACAATGTCTATCCCCAATAATTAATTTTCGCTGACTATGGCTTATGGGGATTATTGAATCAGTAGCAATAAGTCCTATTTGAAGTTTCATTCTTGTTCTAGGAGAAATTTTATGAAGGCCTTTCACTTGCTTATTTTCGATGGAAGTTTACTTTCAAATTCATTTAAAAAAGAATTCGAATATATTTTATATATTGTGTGTATATTATCTATATATTATTTATATTCTTTAAAATTTCCATCTCTAAAGTAGGATCCGCGGCTCAAATTAAAGCCATGAAATAAGTAGCTGGTAGATTAAAATTAGAATTGGCTAGAAGAGATTTGAGATTTTAGAATTTTGTTTTTTTATAAGGAAAGAAAACTTAAAACATCAAAAGATAAAACAAAACAAAACAAAACAAAAATAAAACAAAACAATTTGGGGCCCTATATAATCCCTTTACTACGTAAGAAAGAAATAATACTCTAATATAGAAATATCAAAATATATAATGAATATATAAATATAAAATCTATTTAATATTCTTTCTTATTTATTAGTATTTTTTTTCATTGTGACTGACGTTAGAAATTTTAAATTAGTTCTTACTATAATATTAAGAGCAACTGTTTTAAACAAATTTTTATATTTATTTTGTTTTCAAAACTAGTTTTTTTTTTTTTTTTAAAAAAACAACTACCAAAACGTATTTTTTCGTTTTTTATTAATCTAAAAAAAGTCAACTTGATCTTATATTTAAAACCGGATGGAGTAACAAATAACAATTAAAGTAGTAAGAACCAGTTTTAGCAAATGTCTTGTTCAATAAGCAATCACAACATTTTAACAAATAAAATATTTAACTTGTTAAATGAAAAAACTCATTCAACTAGGGGAAATTAAATCCTTCCACAAAAACTAAACTCCACAATAATCTTTAAACACTTCTTTAGAACTAAGCCATTTCAAGAGACTATTTTGGAATGGCCAAATTTTTGAGGCTGTCTTCTCCATTATATCTTTTTAGCTCTACAAACACGCCATATCTATCCAGTTTTATGAATCAAGGGGATCCAAACTTCGCAAATACTTGAAAGAACTCCTTTTTCAGGTGCAGCAAAGCAAGGACTAAGTAGAAAGAAGTCCAAAGAAATAATTTATTTATTTTTTCATCAAAAGAATATTACAATTTAAATATCACAAAAGAATCCCAAAATTTAATTGAATAAACATTACTGATACAAGGGCTAAATCAACATTACACCCCAATTGGCTCCCAACACTCAGTAATGTGTTTAAAAAATGGTGGCATCTCTTTCTCTCTCACATTCATCAAGATCTCTTCACAATAGCTGTAGCAAAAAATGGATGGTGACTAAACTCAAAAGAAACCTTGAGTGATGGATCAATGGCTCCTAACCTGCAAATGAGATTTAAAGCGACACTGTTATGTTCTGCTACTTGCTCTACTCTGCGCAACTCACTCATCTTGTCAGGGTCATTGGCAAAACAACTCTTGGCATCTTTTGCAATTTTCTGGGCTTCCTTGAAGTAATCACACATGACTAGGCTCTGGAAAAACAAGATTTATGAGTATGAATGTTAAGCCTCTTGTTCATGGCTGGCTTAAACATCTTATGATGGTTAATTATCTACAAATACTTACGGAGAAATTAGCATGCATTGTTGATTCCTTAAAGGACCTGTATGAGATGTGATCAGGGAGACAAGCTTTCCGTAGAAGCTCAAATTGCTGAATGAATATCTGCACAAAAGGGTAGCAAATGAATTGAATTGTAAATGCCAGATACAATTTGAGACATAGAACATTTATAGTGACCATCATTCTCAAGAGTTTACCCTCTACAGAAGCATGTTATTTTTCCTTTTCTTTCTACTTTTTTCTTTTTGGTCAACAAATAAGTTGGATTTGATTGGAACTTGCCACACACAGACCTGATAAAAAGTACAACTACACCAACCACAGTATTGAGGAGAACTAGGTGGATTTCCATCCCGAATGAATGTGTTTGATTCTTTTTTCATGAACAGATAAAATTTAGATGAGCTGGTCCCCATGGCTCCCCAAGACCATGACAGGTCTCATAGCTTAGAGTGCATATAGAAGTATTTACATATTGCCCAAAAACAAACTCTTCAAATAAGTAGTGGGATTACAACCCATGTCCTTGTGAGATAGTGGCCACCTTCCTACCAACTGAACCACTCCTTGACATTTGCTTCGTTTTTCAATTAACAATTCAGGTGAGTTAATTCCTATAGGCTAACTAATATCCTATAACCACTCTTAGTTCAAATAGCATTTACAAAAGCACATATACACGATGACTAGACAGCGAAGAAATGACTGGATACATAATCATTTCTAATTCTACCAACTTCATTGTAAATTCATGGTGATTTTGAGGAGAATGAATCCATAAATTGGCTTCAGATATACAGCCCGCAAATTTTTACCAGTCAACTATGGTTGTTTAAACAACTGATCAGTGCCAGTGGAAGAAATGAAAACCTTTACCTCATGTTCTGAATTAAAAGGGCTCTGCGGTGCTGTTATAATGTGCTCATTCTTCAAGGCAGCAAGCATCTAGGAAATAAACAAAAGAAACTAACAGAGCTTCCAAGCAAAAACAAATGGGGAAAGGGGGGTTATATTATTAAAATATATCTTCATGTCTACAGAGTAAATACGTGAGATTGACAGACCAGACATCTCCCCGAAATGTTTGTGAAACAAATTAATGACTTTAAGAAATGAAGGAAATTAATGACTTTGTGGGACAAAAACCTGGTTATAATTTTCATTTTTGACAACCCGAAAAAAATGAGATTACCATGCATAGTCCTTCAGCTAGATATATTTGGCTCTGAAGAAACAAGACAGCTCCAGGCATATGATAATCCCTGCCTGCATCCTTGAAGGAATCCTTTTTCTTCTTTCCCTTCTTTTTGGCTGATCAAGACAAAGCATAACAGCATAATGAAGTCAGAGCCTCGAAGGAATTCGTTGATTCTTACTTCTGTGTGCACTATTACAAGGACCCTAATTTATACTCCTCTGGTCCTATTTATAAGGCATTTCCAGCATATTTCACACAGACCAAGGAAAGCCTTTAAACTCATTAACTTTCCACTAAAATCTAACAAATTTACAACTTTACCCATATTTAATATCCACTATACTACATTAAAATAAAGTCAACACATAATAAATGAAGGGTAAACTTGTACATGCATACTAAATATTTAATGAGGTGACTTACATATAGGACCAAATAAAACCTTATCTCTGTGCCCTATAAATAGGATCAGATGAGTACATGGCTAAAGTTTTCAACTTGGAAGCAAACATGGTTTAACAAACCAACAGTGTATTTCAATAACTCATGAAGTACATACCAGTGCCGCTGTTCATTATTATCCTGAGATGTGTCTTCTCAGCAAGTTTGATCAATACTGTATATATATACCAGTATACCATGCAATAATCATGTACAGAGTAGAGCTCCAATTCAAAACCTAAAATAAGAAATCGATACGCTATCCAAAAAGTTTGCTCTTCAACCCACATGAGGATCTGTTGGAATATTTTGAAACATAACTGCAGGAGCAGAGCAATGCTATAAATTGGCAACTGAATAAATTATAGTTCAGGCACAGCAGCTAAGTAGGCAATCAACAAATATTACTAAAAGAAAATAATTGTGCTGAAATGCTAGTGGGAATCATTTTTTTGTTGTTGTTGTGAATTTGATATAACTTCTCAAGGCAATGAATAACTATTTCTTCTACAGGCATCACTACCGCAAAGGTATTTTGCAAGCTCAAGAAAGTTCTTTTCACTCAGCAAAGAAACACACCTCATCATAGGAAGAGTTTGAGGCTTCTCCAAACTCCTTTTTACAAGCCAGCTCCAGCTATAAAGGAGGAATGTAAGATTAGATATGCTTAAATGGACGTCCACAAAGTCACGACATATAGAAATATAGTACAAATGTTCAATCTAGAGAATAAGCAGATATATCAAAATAAGACATCTTTATATGCAATTTTTTCTTGTGAAAGTAAATGAGATTCTGCAATCTCAAACTCATCATAATTCAGAAAGGAAATAGATAAAGCCAATTAAAGAGTAAATGATTCAGAGCTATATTTCCAATCCCATTATCTGTAACAAAAGAAACAATGCATCAATATAATTCCAAAAAAAAAAAAAACCAACTTAGATTCTTAATCAATCAGAAATGTTAGAAGTCATCATGCGCAGAAAAGTTTTGTTCACCACTTTTCATGAACCATTTCATTTATGCACCTTTAAATATAAAACATTTTCAGGCATGTTTTACAGCATCCATAGAACATGGGGCAGAGGGAAGTTCATAACAAAAGTCACATCTGGTACTGAAAACAAGAATAGGATGAACCTGAACATGGATAACACGCCAGTCTTGTAACATTTTCCCTAGCTTACGTCTTTGCCATGCAGCATTGGTACACAGGATTTTGAGCAAATTATTTACTAACTGCAAGCGAGATATTGCATGAATTAGAGGAAAAACTAAATGCAACAAGCTGTGAGAATGCTAACAACCTGTTTAGTAGAAGCTCCAGATTGATTACAATAACAAAGAAACAATACAAATACGTCCTTTAGTCAAAAAGGGTGAGAAAATTTGAATACTACATACCAATTGGTTATTATTTTTTACCTGCCCAAGTTGTACCATGAATTCATTCTTTTGAATGTCATGATCTTTAGTGGCTTCAGGCAATCCAGCAGCTCTAGTAATCAAAGCAAACATTGGAATACGTCCAAAGAGCTTCCCATCTTGGACCAGCAGAAGCTGATGAAAAGTTAATTATTGCTTAAAAACAGCAGATTCAAAACAAGAGTAACAAGTGAAATCATTGTAACATGCACAACTTGTGTGTCTTCACAAGCCTATGCATAATGAAATAATGAACCAATAGGAAAGAAATCAGAGAAGCTTCCACCAATATGCAAACCTAGAGCACAAACTTCAAAATATACTTTTATGCCCATTTATGATCCTTTAAGCACAAGGGAATAACTCAATGTTCATAACAGACAACACATCTTTCCTTCTTGAATATCTCACAGAAGGTAGAGGTTGAAAAAATCATCTATATGGAAAAATGTTTAAATAATTAGACTTCTTATCAAAACAGAAAATAAATGTGTCATAAGAATATCAGAAAAAACAATCATCAACTTAAAGGGGGATTAAGAGAATTTAAATGATCCACCTGAAGATGAGACCTAGCAACCAAATCAGGCTGAGACTTCTGGAATTTAATCACAAAGTGCAAAGCAGCATCCAATAATGGATCCAAGGAGTAGGAACAAATAACGTCTAGATCTTCAAGAAGTTTCACAAAATACTGAACTGCCTGGCATAGAGAAAAAGGAAGCATTACAATCGAGACAGTCACCTAGTAATTAGTAACCTATGTAGCACATGTATGGTAAAAATACCGGTATACAATAAATTTTCTTTGATAAATTTCAAGTACATTACAATAACTTGAAATACTTTATCAAATTCATAAAAGAATATTTATTTAATATCTAATGCTAAATAATTGTTTCAGAATATAATTTGTAGTTTCAAAGTATATGCTACATACAACAGGCTTGACAATGCTCATGAATTTAATATTACATCCCATAATCTCAAGACAATTCTCCATTTTCACTACTTGTTTTAAGTGAATGGGAAGCAAATTGACCTATCCCTGAAAATTGGCTTCACTGAAAAAAAAAAAAATAATGAAAGCAACAGGACTGAAAAGGATGCCAGAGCCACTTGACCGAGAGCAACAAGAGATTGGACTAGTCAATTGGATGAACGTCGATCAGTCATAACTTGAAGTTTCAGAGGAGAAAAAGCCAGAAATTTCAAACCCAGATACTATGATGTATTTTGATCAATAAAAATTGTCAACATCCTAAATGGTAGGTTTCAGTTATTCAATCAGAGGTATCAGACCAGCACCAAGGCATATGCGACTTAGAGCTGTATCTCTACCATATGGATAGTTGGATTCCTTTTTATAAAAAACAAAATGACTTCATTTACACCTGGGATATGCATTGAGGTATCAATGCCATATACACATCAAACGTCCATACTCAAGGCTTTCTCAAGCATCAGTCTTTCCCAGATAGTAACAATCTCAGCCCTAACCTTTTTCCAGCTGAGAATTTTAATAGATCGGGGAGGAGTTGGGGCTGACGATCTGCAATTTAAAGTAGCATCAAATCCAATTGCTCGACAACCAGATGCAGTTGTGTCTTCTATGTTTTCTTCACACATTCCCTGAGCACTAGCTCTAAGAAACTCCGAGGATTTTAGAATGCAGTCAAGCTCTGAAATACATGAAGCTATGTGCTTTCTTGCCAACTCCAGTCCTCTCCCTTGTGGTCGTCTGATGGACATCAATAGATGGTACAAATGCTGAAAGAAAATTAAAAATTGTGGAAATTTCAGTCAAATAAAGCTTGATTCATTGGCAACAAGGTTGAAGGTGGATGGAAAAGATAAAAAATAAACAAATAATATCGTTTAAGTATGAAATAGACAACACCGTTTATACATGAGAAGTATGCATCCTAAAGTTTGACTGTCAAACTGCGCTAATCAAGATAATTTTGAAAGGATGGATGCTGATTTTTCATTTGCCTGATCTATTAACAAGTTATCAAAGAATATAATCTGCATAACTTATAAAAGAATATACATAGGATAAGACCTTACGAAAACGTAATCGGCATAACAGTGCTTTGCAGTACCCTTCTTCTAGATCAGGATTACTTTGAAGCGGCTCTATATCTGTAGCTAAATAGATCACAACTCAATTAAAGTCATAAATTTAACACTACATGCATTTACTTAAAATGAGCTCCAAAAGAAGGATCAGTTAATTGCAGGAAAGGAACAACTTTATTCCATCAATTTGAAAACAACAGAGCAATTCTTCAGAGCAAAGTATGGAAAATGGAATAGGCATTCTGGGAATAAAGTAAGGACTAATATATCAGTGTGTATGATTATTTAAAAGTACATTGGCATTATCAACAATTAAGGATTATAGTTATCTGGTAATCTGCGTTTGTCTACTGGAACAAATTAATATTAAAAGGACTTCCAATGTTCCCCTTTCTCTCTCTGAACAATATCTTCACCACCCCATCAAAAAGAAAAAAGAAAGGAACATAATTATTGAATATCCTAAAGTCAGTCACTAATCAATTATCAATTTCTTATGGCAACAAAGATCCTAGGGAATCCTTACTTCTATTGTATTGCGTTTGAGGCAATGACATGGGAATTTGTAATAAGAAAGGCTACTCTAAGACAAAATAACAATAAATAATGTAGGAGACTAAAGGGGTAACTAAATTGCATTAATTACAATTCTAACACTTCCAATACTTCCGAAACCCCCATCAAGCAGGTGAATGGACATCATCCATGCAAATATCTAAGATTAAGTTCTGAAAGATGACAATAGGCAGCCCTTTGATAAATATGTCTAGAAGTTGATCACCAAAGGGAACATGACCTTGAAGGCCTTAATAGATAAAGATCGTGTCCTAGAAGCAATGAACACTGAGGGAACTAAAATGCCTAGCGATAATGAAGGTCACACTTATAATGAATGCTGATGGCCATAGAAAATAAGAAAATGACTAGTGACAGTGAAGGTCACTGCTGACTGAAGATTGGAGAACATGTTCCTAAAGGAAGATTATATAAATCTTACAGCGGTCAATTGTGCAACATCCTCTGACCCAAGTAGAACATCCAATCCTCAAAAATGAAGTGGAAGATTATTTGACATAAAGCTAGTTTCCAGGACAGCAGAATTGTACTCCGCATGCCCATGTACCTAAAAATAGGGCATAAAGTATCATAACTAGTAGATTGACACTTAAGTCATGCAGCAGTACGTGAAGACATCCCTCCTAAGCTGAAGTAACTTTACTGTTTTGGCCCTGAATATTGTACTTTCAATGAAAAGGGTGTCTCAATAAGAAGATATTTCTGTCGGTGAAGAAACTTCCCCCGCTTGACAGTTGGAACTTGCTAATATGTGTGATCAAGCACAGCCAACCAGTTTTGAAGAGATAACCAATAACAGCCAAGTACCACAGCAAGGCTACCGGATGACATGATCTTGGCAAGGGAAGATAATCCATGAACCATACAAAATTTTTTATTCTTTGCTAAGAGCCTTGGATTGATTGGCAACTTCCACATTTTAACACCCCAACTTCATCACCAAATATTATTTTCTCTCTCTGAAGGACTATTCTGGAAATGAATTAGAGGGAATTAGAGGGTCAAAGTGTCAGACACAACAAATAGAACCCAGCTTATGAAAATGAAGAACTGAGGTAGACAAAAGAGATGATGAAGACCACTTGAAGAAAAACTGTGCCACGAGATACAATTCCACAAACTAATTCATGGAAAACACTACAAAGTTTCTGGAGCAGATTGTGGTGGCATGTGAGAGGTCTATGGAGATCAAGTGAGTGATGCCCATTAGTGAGTTTTGTGGCAATTTGTGGGTGTTTGTGTCGACTGAAAATTTGCATAATGCTTATAGAGGATCGAAACACTTGAATCAGTTGAAGAGATGAATATAGTGATTGGAAGGGAAAAAACAAAGGATCACAGATTTGCTAAAGATGTGGGCAAATCTCTGCCGTGAAAAACTGTGAAAGTGTTTGTTTATCTCTCTAGCCAGGCTCTTTTCTTTCTGTATCCAGCTCTGATACCATGTCAACGAAAAGACAATGAAGTCCCCACTTTTATTACAATTAAAATGAAGCAATTATATGGATCTTTATAAATAAGGCTACTCTATGATAGAAAATCAGAAAATTACAATAAAGGACATAAAAGACAAATAAAATAACAAAGTAATTAGATCATTTACAATTCTAGTACTTCTAATACTTCCAACAATTAACATGAAAGACCATAAATATATGATATAACAGAGTATACAATGATGATTGGAAATAACATATAAGGCTTGCTACAACAAGCACTGAGACCACTTTCAATTTTGAGGTAGTTATCACTCTTCAAGGAGGGATAACCATAACATATTAATTAAGAACATGGCTACAAAACTTCATCATCATCCACTTCGGAAAGATAACCGAAACTTCCAACAAAATAATGGTACCATGCCCTACAAAATAGAACATAATAACAAGTTTAAAGGTGAACTACCTTCTACTACTCTTCGTTTAGATGATGATTTACATGCACGCAGCTGGCGTGATATTGTTTCCTCAACAGCATTTAGCATTGCTAAACACTTCTCATCTCCATCTATACTCAGGGGAAGGCCATGTGCCATAGTAAATAGATCCTCTTCCTGAAACAGACAAATATCACCATTTTTTATTTAGTGAGTGAGATTTTTGGTAGGAACACAAAATTTTGATTAAAGGACTAAAGGAGATAAGCAAATGTTGACATATGTTAGCCATACTTCCATTTGATATGACAAATATGCTAAAAACACACAAATAGACCAATAAGCAACTGTGGTCTTGACAGAGGAAAGCCACATGCATCACAACGACAAATCCACAACATCATTGATACATAAACAGAGTTAATCCATGGAGTGATATCTAAATAAAGCATGACATCAATGGAATCCCAGCATTATTTACTCTAGTTTCATGTCATATCCTTCAGTTAGTGGCTTACCAATAGTGCATAATCATACACCTCAAAAGAACACAATTTTATTTAAATATTAAATATTTAAAACTATTTCTAAATTAAGGACAGAAAATGACATGGCACTTTATAATGCATAAAAGATTAAAAAAAGATCTGCTGGAGTACTTTACTTCATGAGTGCGTGCATTTGAGACAACTGAAAGAACTGCATTACAGGTTGCACGTATGACTCTACAGTACGAGTGCAACAGGGCATGTGATGACGTTCTGTCAGGCTGTAGGAGATAGAGGCAAGAATAAACAGTTTGAGCCAATGAATGACCCTTGTGCCATGTTGCCTGCCATGTGAAATGATAACTAAAATAATAAGGAAAGTGTAAGCAAGATGTATGTACTGTAAACAAAGAAAAAAAATGCATGCATTATTACATCTTTTGAACAGTTTTTATCAATATAATTCATTTTTTTTAATCAAAGATCAAGGTATCCCCCCACCCGACAGGTGGGAGACTAATCATCCGCTGATTTGTAGACACCTCAAGGGTGGGACAATTGGTCCAGGAGATTTAATACTGCTCCATACCCAACACCAAGGTTCGAACTCTCGACAGTTGGTTAAGGGTGAATGAGTCCTTGCCATTTTATTAATATAATTCTAGTTCCCGTATTCAACTCAAATTTCAAGCTTCATCAGGCAAATACTTTCCATGACTTATACAATAGAATTATCTTGGATAACAAATACAGTCTTAACATAATTTATGCACTAAAGTAGTGCAACTGTCATTACATGATCGATAGGGGGAAAAGAACATATAGAAGGAGCACCAAATGTAATTATAAGATCACACACTCATTAAACCATGCATGATAACTAGCACATGCGAGTGTTTCTGTAAGGCATAGGCATGAAAGGTAAATTACCTCACATGCTAGAAGATGGTCCATGATGTCAATTGTACATCGTATATCAGTTGTCTTATCAACACTAACAGGCACTGGAGCAGCACCATTCTCAATAGCTTCCTCAAGAGAGTAATATTTACAAACAATACCTGAATCCATCTTTGGGTCCATTATCTATCAAAAATAGGAAATTTATAAGAAAATGTAAGCATGACTTAGTGCTGATTGCTAAATAACCACTAACAAGGGTAACAAAATTGGACAAATTTTTGGCACATATCAAGTGCATTGAGTATGTGGCGTGGCATGCTCATTATCTCCCTTTCCAAGTAGGAAAGTCAAACGATTATGATTATAGACTAATTCATATAAGCAACCAGCATCATTCTACATTTATATGATCATAATAAGGGAGCGTAATAAAGTCAACAGAGCCCACTGATAGTGCAATAAGAAAGATGTAAAGATACCTCCAAAGCTGACATTGCAGCAAATAGATTGAAATTATCTCCATGAATCAGCTCTCCCTCCTGAAGATCTGTAGCCAACTACAAGAAATGAGGTTCGAAAAGAAGAAACTAAAAACTAACATAGCCTCAAAGTATGGCGATCATTTAAGTTTGGAAATCTACGGCAGAAAATAATTCCAAAATTTACTATTAAGAAATTGCATCGAACTTAAACTACATAATAAGAGGGAACGAGGGAGTGAAGTTCAATCACTTTTTTTCCTTCAGGACCTCGTTGTTAAATAAACAATCTGCCGCCTTTTGGAAAGTGAGACAAAAATGAAACCTTTACAGTGTCAGTTTACAAGTCATGCGCATGAAATGAGAAAGTTGGAAAAAAGAACATAGATTTTATAATGATCAAATTGCAAATTCATCATAAAAAACCAAGAAAATTAACAACTTTTAGAATCTACATAATCTATCTATATACAATCTAAAATCCCCATCAACCCAAACGTGAGTCATTTTCAAACCCCATCAACTGATCCTACCATTCCCAATCAATTTGACAACATTTTTCCGCCAAAACCCAGGGCACCTGAACCTGAAACAGAGCCAAGAAAAAAAGAAAAAGAAAAACAAAGACCTTGGCAGGCGGCTTGAAGGAGGGGAGACACATCGGCCCAAACAGAGTCGTCGCCGGAGGGAATAGAGGTGCGAGAAGGCATGGAATCACCGAAGGCTTCTTCATCAGTAAGCTTCTGAGCCATACGTTGAAGCTTCTTCGGAGCTTTATTGTATTATTTATGTTCTCCACGAACAACGTTTTGGAGGTATTGTCTTGTCAGTGTGGAACACAGACCTCCTGACTCTCTTGAGGCTTTTGAGTCGCCAAGCAGAGTTCAGTTTAACGAGGAACATGACAGAGCGAGCGCTCAAAGCAAAGGGGTTTAGGGTACCATATGGGTCGGAATGGGATCACGAATCGGGTTAATGGGTCGGTTTACACAACGATCCTTGTGGATTGTGCAGCACAGCCTTTTATTTTACTTTGTTTTTTTTTTTTTGACCTTGCACCACCACCTTTTAACACTCCCCTCTCAAATCTCAATTTATGTTTGGTGTCTTGTGTTTAAGAAATACACTTTTATTTAGGGGTGTTTAATCCTTTAGTTTTAATGTCACAAGTTTTATTTAGGGGAAAGTGCCAATTGAGCTATTTAATCAATGACTCTATAATTAAATATTAAATAATGATATAATATGATCAAGTTTTAAAATAAGAAAAAAAGATTATATTACAAAATTAATATTTGAACATAGGGTGAAGGTGCAATCCTCTTTTAAGTCTAAAAGTATTTATCCCCAGATTAATGTCTTGCCCTGGTCCTAGTGCGCTCCCGGGACCCAACCCATCTTAACTTTTTTGTATAAAAAAAAGAGAGTGTCATTAGGAATTAATTAATGGAAAATGATGAATTATGGGGATAATTGAGAAATTGGAGATATATTTTGAGGATTTTAAAGACTTAGTTTCTTGCTTATTTTAAGGACAATAATCTAAGGGAAAATTACTTTTAGGCTCAAAAGAGGTTATTGTAAGAAAAATAATTAGAGAATATTATACGTAAATTTTTGAAAGTGAAAAGAAAATTTTTAACCCAAAAGAAATATCTTATTTAAGGAATTTAGGGTCTAGTAATTTACAAATTAACGGACGTTTAGCCAAATTAATGTCATTGTTGAAATTGTCCAGTTTTATCAAGATTATTGTTATTTTTGTACCTTTAAAAACTTAATGGTGCTATATGCTCTTCTCAGAAAACTTCATTATCAAAATTGCACATTTACCCTTTGAACATAATATGAGAACATTTAGTTACATAATCACAATTTATATTTGATGAACCAACATTTTTTCGTTAAGTGAAACTAACGGCGTTAACAATAAAGGATTAAAAGTGTACTTTTAAAACTTAAATAATCAAATTGAAACTTCATGTAAATTGGGTAAATGTGCAAATTTAGTATCCTACAATATTGCAAAGCGCACCAAACATAAATAACAATTTTTTTGTCACTTTATAGTACTCAACAATTTATTTCGGAGCAAATTTAGTAACACCGTTAATTCTTGTTAACTTCCGTTAAATATTCGAAATGTGGGGCCCGCAATGACGCCAGCTTCACTCAAGGTGCAAATTTAGTATCCTACAATATTGCAAAGTGCACCAAGCATAAATAACAATTTTTTTGTCAATATATAGTCATCATGAGTTTAATTATTTTTTTGGGCCGGTAGGTCTCATTCCCTCCCTCCCCACATCGAGTTTCACTGAAACCTTCGACCTCGTGTCGAGGCTATTGGTGGAGCGGACGATGATGGCGTCGCCGGTGATATGGAAGATGATGGCGTCACAAGTGATATGGCAAGTGACCAACTGCACAAAAAATGTGTTATAATCTTAAGTTTTGATGAAAACTGACCCCATAGATAGCATAAGTAAATATAATGTAAAGTTACCTTTGAATTAAACAAGTAAAACCTGATAGGTAACAAATCACTATCGCTAGAGCTAGAGCTTATCGCTAATAGTCAAAAAGCCATAGCAAGTGAAGACTTAGAAATAACAAAGTTAATATCTATCACTAAGTCTTTCACTATCGCTAAAGGAATATTCTATCGCTAGAAGTTCATAGAGAACATGGACAAATGAAAGAAAAGAACATCTAGCAAAAATATAAACCCAAGTCCTTGAGCTAATGGAATCAGCTAGCGATAACAGGTTAATCTATCGATAACAGAGTACTTCAGAAGATAAACATTCTGATAACTAGTGCCTGAGCAAATGAGTTAACTAGCGATAACATAGTTGCTAGCGCTAACACGTTTGGCTATCGATAATAGGATACTTGAAATACCTTTGAATATTCATATAACAGTATCCTTAAGATAATGAGCAATCAACTAGCGATAATGGAATTAGCTATCGATAGAGAATGCTTTGAAAATACCTTAGCTGATATATTGTCTCTATCTCTTTGAGCTAAAGAAATGTTCTATCGATAACATCCACTGCATGAGTATTTGTTTTAGCTAACAGCTTAAGTGCAGGACTCACACTGTCAAGATAGCGATAGCCAAGGGAGCTAGCGCTAATGAAAAAGCTGACATGCAAGTACAGTGAAAGGTAGCAGCAGGATAGCGTTACTCACAATCTCTGTCTCTCTTATCTTATCCTCTGCAAAATCAGTTGAAGCATGAAAAGAAAGAAAAAGTGTTAACGGCTAGTTCTCCAAGTCTCCAATGGATAGAAAAGTATACCACCATATATAAAGACTTGAAGACATCAGAATCAAGTAGCGAGCGAACATACGACGCATTTACATGACAAGATGATATGAGATGAAAATCAGAGGCTCTGCACAGAGAATCAGTCATATTCAAGTGAACCCAGAAATGATGAGTCGAGCGCATTAGAAAAGAAGAATTAGAGCACATTCATTGTTCAGATTATTAGGCTCAAATTTGCATTTCATCCTACATTACTCTGTACCTCAGTGATTATCATAATCTTTTCATTAAGTGAATTTTATTGTTGAAATTCTCTATTGTTTGAGGTTGTTCTAAAGCATGGTGCTTTAAGAACAGAATTGTAACCTTACAGGTAGTAGGGGGAGTGTTTAGAGGGATTCTAAAACTCTGTAAAGGTTGGCAGGTGAACCTGTGTTAGTAAAACATGTGGCAAGCTTCTCTTGTGCCCGGTTTAAACAAGAGGGTAGTGGAAATCTCAGGTGGAGCCTGAGGACTGGATGTAGGTCTGGATTGACCGAACCAGGATAAATTCTGTGTGCATTATCTCTTCCCTTAACTTTCCTAGCTTCCAGCATATTTTGCTTACGTTTTCTTTAATGCCCTTCATGGTTTGAAATATTCACAGTGATAAACCTAAAAGAATCTTAAAGATTGTCATCACTTGTGTTTTGTTTAAAGAATTTAAAGTTTTTATTCTATCACCCAATTCACCCCCCTCTTGGGTGACAGCCAACACTTACAAAATGAATAACTGGAAGCCGATTCTACCAGATGTAGCCCCCTGGCCCCTCTCTTGGAGGAGAAATGGAAATGGAATTTGTAGGTGAGTTAGGGGTGTGTATACCTTTCATTGGGTAGCCCGCTCAATTTCCATATCACCGACGACGCCATCATCGCCCCCTCCACCGACAACCTCGACGCGAGGTCGAAAGTGTCAGTGAAACCCGATGTGGGGAGGAAGGGAATGAGACCTACAGACCCAAAAAAATAATTAAACTCATGATGACTATATATTGACAAAAAAATTGTTATTTATGCTTGGTGCGCTTTGCAATATTGTAGGATACTAAATTTGCACCTTTATCCTTATTATAAGAGTGAAGTTGGCGTCATTGCGAGCCCTACATTTCGAATATTTAACGGAAGTTAACAAGAATTAACATTGTTACTAAATCTACTCCGAAATAAATTGTTGAGTACTATAAAGTGACAAACAAATTGTTATTTATATTTGGTGCGCTTTGCAATATTGTAGGATACTAAATTTGCACCTTTACCCATGTAAATTTAGAGGAGCAAATGTATATTTTAACCTTTTTTTTCACTTTTTTTTATTGGTGAGTGGTGACCAACTCCAAATCAATAATTGGAAAAACTTATTTTTGTAAAAGACAACGATCGTTTCATTTTAGAATATGTTATTTATAATTAAATATAAATAGTGATTTATTTTATTCCATATTCTCATACCCAAATAAAACTTTTACAAATAAAATTTTTTTTCATTCTAAAATTTTTCAATAGTGAAATTCAGAATTGTGCAAATTAACAATGAATTAAGTTTATGAGTAATACAATGAAATTGTAAGAAAAAGTTACCAAACATCAGTTAAGATGGGAGACTTTTATTTCATTGAATCAATTTCGTTTCATGCAAAGTTCCACTTCAAAAGCAATTTATTTGCTAATGGGATTAATGGCAATGTGTAAATGGAGAGACTTGCATATGATTTTCATTTCCTGGGAAAAAGCTTTTGACCGTGTGCTAAGAGAAGTACTTTAGAAAGCCTCAGGGAAAAAAGTGCGCATATTGTGTATATCAAAGTCATTCAAGAAATGAATGAGGAAGCTGACTAATGTTAGAACATTTGGAGGGAAAACAAAGGACATTCCTATAAGAGTTGGATTGCATCAGGTTAGCCTTTGAGTCCTTATTTGTTTAACCTCGTTTTAAATGCTTTAATTTAGCTTGTAAAAGAATAAATCCATAAGTGCATACTTTTGGGTGAGTCAAGTAACTCTAAATTCGAGTTATGTAGAAGGACTCTAAAGCCAAAAGGTGTAATAGGCAGGAATGCACAAGAGGGGGGTGAATTGAGCTTTTAAAATTTTACTTGAATGACAACACAGTTTATACTGGTTCAGCCCAAACTTGGCCTACGTCCAGTTCTCCAACTTCCAGTTGGGTTCCACTAATACTTCAAGATTTAAACCAGGCTCTTGACAGCCTTTACAAGTGACAGCAAGAAGCTACTCTCTTTACTAATCACTCCCCCTTAGAACTTGTAAGTTTACACCCTACTCTTAAGATCCCACTATCTTAAGAGTATGCCTCACTTATAGATGATTACAGAAAAAGCTTGTTCACTTAATGAACTGATGATGTTACACACTGAAGTACATTAGGCACTTAATGAACCTTTTTGATTGAAAGAGTTTTGAATGCAGTAAGTGCAACTAACACAGATAATCAATGTAAGCAATTAATTCTTTTACCAATTTCTTCACGAAGCTTTTATAGTCTCTTGGAGATTTGCCTGTTGTGAATGATATAGCCGTTGTATGTTTTGTTCAGAGAGTTGGATAGTCTGGTATGGAGTACTTTTGATTGTATTCTGAGAAGCATTAACTCCATTGTACTTGTCTTGCTTTTGCTCATCTCTCTTCATTAATCGCTGGAAGTAGTAGGTGGGTACCAATGGCTCTAAGGATTAGATTGCGTGCTAACGTTAACTTCCTTAAGTAGGTCTATGCAATTCTGTACTTGGAAAGCTTAAAATAGACTTAGCCATTGATTTTGAATAATTCCCATCGCCACTTCGATTACAGCCTCTCATCGATCACAGGGAATGGTTTCTGATCGATCACACATAGATTACATCCTGTATCACTGAATATCAAGTTAGAAAATCATTTGCCTAATCGATTACAGGAAGCCCTGATCGATTAGGCATATCTAATCGATTGCAATTTAGATTACATAACTCTTTGATCGATCACACAATATCCTCTAATTGATTATAGTCCTCTGATTTATTATGTCTTGATCGATTATAGCTCTTTAATCGATTAGGCTAATTCTTCTCAATCGATTATTGCTCTCTGATCGATTATGCTAGAATCCCTTGATCGATTACATGACTTTAATCGATTATACTAATTACTCTCATCGATTACAGGTCTCTCTGATCGATTAGGCGCCCATATTCTTAACTTCTAATCTGAACTTGATCTAACTCTAATCGATTGGGCTTTTAGTTCTTTATCTTGTAATCTTTCCCTGATCGATTGGGCAACTCTTAGAATTTTTTGTCAGATTATCTCTAAGTTATTTCTGATCTTATCATAGCCTTTCCTTATGCCTAAGTTATGTTTAGTTGTCATCAAAACTTATTATTCTAACATTCTCTCCTTTTTGATGATGACAAAACATTAGAGCAAATAATATAACGATAAGGCAAATGACGTTAAACAGAAACTTTGAACTGATATCATAGATAATGTGCAAACATTGTTCAAGCATTAAACAAGAGAATAAAGTGTTAGAGCTAAAGCCTAAGTAAACTAAGTAAGTAGATAAACATGTGAGATGAATATGATGCATTATGAGAAGGTTGAGGACTGGTGGAGGTTTTCTGGTTTAGTTAGATTCTGTGTCATTCTTCTAGTTTGATGTGTCCAAGTCATAGTCCCTAGATTCACCGCTAATTCCCCCAGAGTTAGTTGAAGGTTCTTCCAGGGATTCAGTCTGAGTCTCAATCACCTTCTTCTTAGCAGGTGCTTTCTTCTTCTTAATGGCAGCTTTCTTCTTAGGAGGAGATGGAGGAGGGAGTAAAGAAAGCAACTTGTCTAATTGAGACTGCTTCCTCTGCTTCTTCTTGGGAGGAGGTTTGACTGATTTTTCTTTGGGAGCAACCTTCCTCTTAAGTACAGACTTAGGGGCAGGTTTGGGCTCTTCAATTACAATTCCTTTGGATGCTCTGGTGCTTGCCCTGGTTGCGACTGCTTTTGGTTGAGGCTTAGGAGCAGTCATCTTAATCTTCTTCTTCTTAACTTCTGACTGAACCTCTGGCCCTTCTTCTTCCTTATCAGACTTTAAGAACTCTGATGTAGTCTGGACAGGATCCACTACTTTCTTCTGAGTAGTCTTTTTGAACTTCACTTGCTTCTGGACACCCTAACTAGGAAATGCAGGATGAGGCAGTTCTGACTTTTTAAGCAAAACCTCTTCTTTATCTTCAGCCTTAACAGAGTCCTTGGCTTCCCTTTCTTGCTAGCTCTTGGTAAGTTTCTCAGACAATTCTATAACCTGAGAGTGAAGCTCTTCTGCTTGTTGACAAATATATGGCAGCAGATCAATGGCAACAGGCTTAGGCTCCCCTTCATAGACTACCATGGCCATGCTCATGTCTTTTTCTAACACAACATTCTCATCTGCTGGAGGAATGTTGGTGTTGGCTTCAACTTCAGAATCTGAGGCTTCTTCTACCACAACCTCCTCTTGGGCCATGCTTAGCTTAATTGCCTCTGCCAATTCATGAATCTCCCTAAGTGTCTGATCTATGGGAATGTCTTCAGAGACTTGAGGCTTCGTAGTAGCTTCAGCAGTAATGAAGGATAAAATAGTAGCAGCCTCCACAGCCTTTTCTTGAATGTGGCTGCTTTCCCCAGCAGTTGTGACACTGAGTCTCTTCTCCCCCTTTTTGGCATCATCAAAAGGAATAGGGGGAGGAATTGGAGTGGTATCAATGATCACAACTTTGCCCTTCCTAGCATAGGTCTGAGCAGGGTCAGGCTTAGGGGTATAGGCTGAGGCAGAGGGATGAATTGGTGGAGTCTCTGTGGGAGAGGGAGAGGGATGAGATACAGGAGTAGGCTGAGGGAAAGTCTGTGGAATGGTAGTTGGCTAAGAGGGTTGAGGATGAGAGATAGGTGTAGAGATGAACATAGGAGATGGAGGAGGGTCTTGGTTATCTGAAGAACTGGAAGATGTTTTCTTGGAGGGAGAGGAAGGTTTTGATGGAGAGGGAGTGATTTTGGAAGAGGATTGTGTTTTGGTAGTTGGAGAAGTGGGATGAGTTTGTGAGGGAGTTGGTGAGGGAGAGTAATGGATAGGAGATACCTCATGAGGCTCATGACCAGGAAAGGGAGACAATGGAGGGCCAGGGAGATTGACTTGATGTTGCTGCCTCAAAACAGCTTCAATTCCAACCAATCGATTATGGAGGAACTTGTGCATGTTGACTACTGAATCATAGCCCTTGAAAATGGTCAAAGTGCTCTCCTTGACTGATTTGACTACTGAATCATTCAGAGCAGCAACCAATCGCTGCAATAGCCTGTCTTCCATGGCTTGGTGCTCCAGAGTCATTTCTTCCATAACCCTGGCAGATACTTGCTCCACAAGTTGATTGATCATGTTGGCAGGGAGTGGGGCACCTTCTTCTATAACAGGTGCAGCAGGTTCTGGGTGAACAGGTGGTGCAGGTGCGACTTCTTCCTGATCCATGGGGTCTTAGACATGATCTGATGAGTGGGAGGTAGAAAGATTCACTTCTCCTTGTTCAAGTCCCTCTTGAGGTTGTCCTTCTTCAATGTGAATGACTAGTTGAGGAATGGAGGGAATGTGGCTTTGTCCAAATGGATGCAACACCATTTTCTTTAGAGTAGTTAGGTCACATCGAGGGGGCTTCTTATTCTGATCTTCTTCAAGCCAAAAGATCTTGTTGCTGGAGAGGATGAAGGAGATGAGCTGAGTAAAAGGGAGGGGAGTCTTCACAATTTTGGTCTTTTAGAACCTTAGAAACTCCTCACAGATGACTTTCCCAGGATTGATAGGAACTTTGTAGATCAGCATGGGTAGAATTGGGTTGTCAATGTCAAGAATGAGAGAGAAATTGCCTGCTTTGTTTACCATACATCTGGAGTAGGCATAGTGGATGACTCTGTAGGCAGGGGGCAGTTGAGCAGGCTTGAGATTTCTCTTGATTGGACTGTTTGGATTGTAAATCCTTTTGAGTTCTTCATCTGTGAACTTTTCTTTGTCTTGCCAAGTATTGTATTCTTCCATCCCTGGTCTATCCAGCCACTGGTTCAAAAGTTTCCAGTCAAAAGAGAAATTCTTGCCTCTGACCTTTGATGATATTGTGATCCCTGTGACTTTTCCCTCTGACTCAGTACCATGAATCTTCAGATTGGAGTAGAATGCCTTGATGACTTTTTCATTGTAGTGATTTTTGATACCTATCCACTGCTTATATGGCTCCAATCATTCAGACACAAGATAGCCATTTTTCTCCAGATAGGCAATATCCATATACCCACACCTTGGTTGCAGAGATCTCCTCTGAATATCTTCTGAGGCATCTTCAATAGGACCCTGAGCAAAAGATGAGTCAATAGGAACTTCTATATCCCCTTAGATGAGTTCTCTGACTCGGACTTTAGAGGGACTTTTCCCTTGAGACTTGGATGCACTGCCCCTTGTTTTGGCCATTGATGGTGATGGTTGAGAGGTTGAGGGAGTGGGATTTGAAGGAGGGGAATGATGTCTGTATGTTAAGGCTGGATCTCCTTGGGGTAATGGTACTGTATCAGGAAGGAATTGGGCTCTGTAGTTCTTTGGTATACGCATTTTGGGTGCCATGGAAAGGGTTTATATAGAGGTTTTAAGAGATATGACTGATGATTCGAAGAGATGTAACCGGTTGGGAAGAGTTATGGCTGATGATGACTCGAATAATGACTTCGGTTACGATGGTTATGAGAGAGTTTGATGATTCTAACGTTAGGGTTTGATGAGAAATGAAGAGATTAAGTTGAGAGAGAATGCAATATGGTGCGAAATGATGCTACAGTTACATATGTCAAGTATATATGAGAGAGTGAGCACAGAAAAGTATGCAACTGTCAGAAAAAGTGTACGTTACAAAGTTACCGTTGACGCCTCATCGATTACGTGTCTCCTGTAATCGATTACAGGGTGTAGTCTCTGATCGATTAGATGCGTCTGATCGATTAGGAATTGTTGTGATCGATAGGTCCATGCTGAGTAATCGATGCCCAATCGATTACTCCTTCCTTATAATCGATTAGAGTGCTTTGATCGATTGTAGTTTCCTTCCTAATCGATGTTCCATTCTTCTCTCATTGATGCCTGATCGATTACAAAACATGTTCTGTGATCGATCAGGACTGCCTAATCGATTGGACGATGAGTTTTTCACTTGGATTACTGAAACTTGTAAGATTTTGATTTGACACTCTGATGCCTAAGTTAGTATCTTATCATCAAAACATCGCATAATTTAAATGAAAACAGATGAGTTGAGGGTTAGATACATTTTTACAATTCATTGGGATTTACCATTCCCAATTCTCTTCTAATGAACATGAATTGTTCAGCTGCCAGAGGTTTGGTGAAGATATCTGCTAGCTGCAAGTAAGTGGAAATAAATTCTACTTTGACATCTTTCTTTTGAACATGATCTTTGATGAAATGATGTCTGAAGTCAATGTGCTTAGTCCTTGAGTGATGAACTGGATTCTTGGCCAAACTGATTGTACTTGTGTTATCACAGAGAATTGGAACTTCTGGGAATTCCATTCATAAATCCTTCAACTGATGTTTAAGCCATAGAACTTAAGCACAGCAGCTTGCAACAGCAATATACTCAGCTTCTATAGATGATAGAGAGACACAATTTTGCTTCTTACTTGCCCAAGAGATTAAGGATCCTCCCAAAAACTCACATTGCCCACTGGTGCTTTTTCTATTAGTTTTGTACCCAGCATAGTCTGAATTTGAGTAGGCCATGAGATATTCTTGGATTCCTTTGGGATACCACAATCCCAGCTCCTGAGTTCCAACCAGGTATCTCGAGATTCTTTTAACACACGTGTGATGGGATTCCTTTGGATTGGCTTGATATCTGCCGCTTATCCCCACACTAAACTGAATGTCTGGTCTACTGGCAGTTAGATATAGGAGTGATCTAATAAGACCTCTATATGTAGACTGGTTGAAGTCTTTTCCCTTTACATCAGCATCTAGTAATGCAGTGGAACTCATGGGAGTCTCTTCTTCCTTGGATAGGTCTATCCCAAACTTCTTCAGGATTTCCTTCACATATTTGGTTTGTGAAATGAATATTCCATCTTTTCTTTGCTTAATTTGAAGACCTAGGAAGAAGTTTAGTTCTCCCATCATGGACATTTCAAACTCCCCCTGCATAGTCTTAGAAAATTCCTCACAGAGAGGTTCATCAGTAGCACTAAAAATAATATCGTCTACATATATTTGTACAACAAGCATGCTTTTTTTTATGTAAAATAAATAGAGTGGTGTCTACTTTTCCTCTTATAAAACCCTTTTCCAATAAAAAGTTACTTAATCTTTCATACCAAGCCCTTGGTGCCTGTTTAAGTCCATATAGTGCCTTTTTGAGTTTGAAAACATGGTCGGGTTTAGAAGAATCTTCAAAACCTAAGGGTTGTTCAACATATACCTCTTCCATGATATAACCATTAAGAAAAGCACTTTTTACATCCATTTGATAAAGCTTAAAATTTTTTAGGGATGCAAAGGCCAGCAGCAGTCTTATTGCTTCCAGTCTTGCAACTGGGGCAAAAGTTTCCTCATAATCAATGCCTTCTTCTTGGTTATATCCTTTAGCTACTAATCTTGCTTTATTTCTGACCACAGATCCATATTCATCAAGTTTGTTTTTGAAAACCCATTTGGTTCCAATAACTGGGTAATTTGAAGGTCTAGGAACCAAATCCCAAACTTGAATCCTTTCAAATTGATTGAGCTCTTCTAGCATTGCAACTATCCAATCACAATCTGTTAGAGCTTCTTCAATGCACGTGGGTTCTATTTCAGAAATAAAAGCAGAAAAGTGCATTTCATTTTGAATTTGATTTCTAGTTTAACACCCTCATTAACACTACCAATGATTTGCTCAGGTGGATGATCCCTATGATGTCTCCATGCTGAGGGTCCAGCTGGTGCATCAAGAGGATCATTCTCTTGGCCTTCTTCATGTGATTCATTTGATTGTGTTAATGATTGTGTAGAAGTTTTAGGTCTTTTTGGAAAGCCTGATTCTTCTTCTGATATAGGATGTTGCTCAGAGTTAGTTTCATCAAATACTACATGGACTAACTCTTTAACAGTAGATGTTATTTCTTTAAAAACTCTATAAGCCTTACTTCTATTAGAATAGCCAATAAAAATTCCAGAATCAGTTTTAGGATCGAATTTACCTTAGTTTACCTTCCCATTCTTGTGGATGAAGCATTTGGAACCAAAAACCTTGAGATGGCTTATATTTGGCTTCCTTCCTTTGTAAAGCTCATATGGGGTCTTGTCCATACCCTTTCGTATGTAGGCCCTGTTTGATATGTAACAAGCAGTATGTTAGAATCTTAAGTTTTGATGAGGACTGATCCCATAGATAACATAAGTAAAATGAATAGTTAGCATACAACTTAGTCTGGAATAAACTGAGATAAGCATCATGCTAAAAGAGTAAGTAAAAGAGTGTAGGTTATCTGAACATTAAACAAGTAAAAATCCTATAGATAACGGATACACTATCGCTAGGCTAGAACTTATCGCTAATAAATGGAAAGGTTTAGGATATCAATAGCTAATGAAGACTTAGCAATAATCTGAAAAGACAAACGTCCCTATCGCTAAGACCTTCACTATCGATAAGAGAATAAGTTGAGCTAGCCTAAGCCAGCAAAGGATAGATCACTATCGCTAAAGGCTGTCTCTATCGCTAAGACCTCATATAGAACAGCTAGGAGTAATGAACCATAGTTACTAGCGATAACATGGTTAGCTATCAATAGCAGATACTTGAAATAACTTAGACATTCAGACAGCAAACACCTTGATCTAATGAACTGAACTAGCGATAATATAGTCACTAGCGATAACAAGATTGGCTATCGATAGGAAAATACTTATGAAATGACTTAGACATTTTGATAGCTAATACATTGTCTGTATACATTGAGCAAATGAATTTCACTAGCGATAACACCTACTGTGCTTCACATGATTACTTGTTTAGCTAACAGCTAAGTGCAGGACTCACACTATTAAGCTAGCGATAGCCAAGGGAGCTAGCGCTACTGAAAAAGCTACTATGTAAGTACAATGTTGCAGGTGTTCGTTACTCACAGACCCTATCTCTCATAGCTCATCTTCTGCAAGAAATAAATGAAGCAAGAGAAGAAAGTTGACTAAGATGAAGAACAACATTTATTGCCAATGGCTAGAAGCTCTCAACGAACATATTCAAACGACCTCTTGGAGCTGAAAGAAAAGGCAAGCTATGAAGAGATATAAATACCGAGACTTGAGCATTTATGAAGTAGAGAACGAAATTATAAACATTCATTACTTTCACCTACTCTCTGCTCTCAAAAAGCTTAAAGTTTTTATTACTCTTAGTGAGTGTATTTGTACTTTAGTGTTTATCAAAATCTGTTCATTAAGTGAACTCATTTATTGAAATGCTCTACTGTTTGAGGTTGTTCTAAAGTCTAGGACTTTAGAACAGGGTTGTATTCTTACAACTTGTAAGGGGAGCGTTTAGAGGAAGTCTAAAGCTCTGTTTTGGAAAGGTTGGCAGGTGAACCCGTGTTGTAAAACCTGTGGTATAGTGGAACCCAACGAGGAGTTGGAGAACTGGACGTAGGCAGTGTTTAGCCGAACTAGTATAAAGGATTGTCTTTGTGTTTAAAGTTTAATTTTCGAAAAGCACAATTCACCCCCCCTTTTGTGCGTTTTGCCATTCTCACAGTACTCATTGCATCTGCCCAAAACACTTAAGATACTTCCTTTTCATTAATCATTGTTCTGGCCATTTCAGTGAGCACTCTGTTCTTCCTTTCCACCACATCATTCTGTTGAGGAGTTCTGGGAGCTGAGAAGTTGTGATTTATGCCATTCTCTTCACATAGTTCTAGAAAGTCTTGATTTTCAAATTCTCCTCCATGATCTGTCCTAATTGAGTTGATTTTCTTGTCTTTTTCATTCTGTACTTTCTTAGCCAATAGGTAAAAGACATTAAAAGTTTCTTGTTTAGAAGAAAGAAACATATCCAAGTGAACCTATAATAGTCATCCACAATTACAAGAGTGTACAGACTTCCTCCTAGACTTTTTACTCTTACTGGGCCAACAAATCCATATGGATTAGTTCCAGAGGTCTAGTAGTGGAGACTTCCTTCTTAGGTTTGAAAGAGGACTTTGTTTGTTTTCCTTTTTGACATGCTTCACACAACAAATCAGATTTTACCTTCATATTAGGTATGCCGATGACTAGGTCCTTTTTGATTAGTTTCTCTAATTGAGTCATGTTTACATGAGCTAATCTTTTATGCCATAGCCAACAGTTATCAGAATTGCTTATAAAACATTTTTCAGAGAATTGCTGATTTAGAGATCTACTGTATACAAATTTCAATTTCTGTTAGCTTTCAATGTACACTTAAGATTTGTTTTATCTATAGCTAATTCTTTCTTATCTACTATGAGACATTCATTTGAATCAAAGATTACCTAGTTACCTCTGTCAGTGCTCTGACTGACACTTAGCAAATTGTGGCAAAGACCTTCGACAAGATAGATATCTTTAACAGCTCCAATTTCTCCTATTCCAGCGATTTTTCCTTACTGGTTTCCACCAAAACTGATTTTGGCCCCATCTTTTATGATCAGACTGCCAAATTTCTCCTTATCACCAGTCATGTGTCTTGAGCATCCACTATCTATATACTATTTGCTATTGTTGGATGCTTTAAGACAAACCTGCACAAACTAAACAGATTTAGGTACCCAAATTTTCTTGGGTCCTTTGGGATTAGTTTGCTGCCTTTGATCTAAATGGATTTTAGGCTAGTGTGTCCCTTTAGGGACCCATTTGTACGACCCAGATATGCCATGTTTCTTAGGATAACAAGTTGATTTAGTATGACCCATTTTTGTTACAGAAATTGCAGAAGCTATAAGGTGATGAATAATCTGAGGCCTTTCTAAAAAATTTCCAGTATGATTTCTCTTTAGATACGAACTTCTTTTTTTTCAAAGTTTTGGGAGTTGGATCATAACCTATCACAGTTTTATCTCTATAGCTTTTTTATTCATTAGCATAACATCAAGTATTTCTGTGCTCTTGGTGAACTTCTTTAAAATCACAGAAATTTTCTCATTTTCTTTCAGAAGTTTTTCACAGTTTTTGCAATCAGAATTTTCTTGAAAAACTTTTTCTGAAATCTGTTTGCATTTCTCACAATCAAGTTTTTCAGCTTTCTTTTCAAGTTCTTTGTTTTTCTTTCTCAAAACAGACACTTCTTTTGCTAGTTTCTCAAATTCAATATGTAAATCATCATACGCATCTTGAAGTTCTTGAAAAGATGGGTCAGTAGGAGATACCTCACTATCGGATGATTCCTCTTGAGCTACTAGGCAGAGGTTGGCTGCCTCCTCAGCATCACTAGTCTCCTCATCTGAATTGTCTCCCCATATAGACGAAACATAGGCTTTCTTTCTGCCTTGGAATTTCCTCTTCTTTTTCTCTTTCTCCTTAATTCTTTGAAGACTTGGACATTCTGCCTTGAAGTGTCCATGCTTCTTACATTCATAGCACACAGGAATATTTTTCTAGGAGTCCTTTCTTATGTTGCTTGAGCCACCTCTCTGATATCTTCCTCTATTTCTGAAGAACTTTCTAATTTTCTGACCATAAAGGCCATCTCATCATCATCCAGTTCTTCCTCATCTTCCTCATCATCATCATCTTTTGTAGAGGCTGATAAGGCAAGATTCTTTTTCTTCTTGTCCCCATAGAGTTCTCTTTGTACTTTGATGGTTGTTTCATACTCAGCCAGACTTCCAAATAATGATGTGATAGAGCTCATTGATTCTCCTCTCATTTCTTGGATTGAAGTAGCTTTCATCTGCCATTCAGGAGTTATGATCTTCAAGATTTTGGAGACTTGTTCTGCGTCTGAAATCCTTCTCCGAAGAGCTGTAAGGTTGTTGATCAAGTGAGTGAATCTGATTTCCAGCTCCCTGATTGGCTCTCCATCTTCCATCTTGAATAAATAAAAGTCAGTAATTAGTTGCTCTACTCTTCTTGTCTTTACTCTACTGGTTCCCTCATGAGCAACAGCTAAAGCATCCCACATTTCTTTGGCAGTTTCCAGATGACACACTCTAAAATATTCCTTTTGACTTAGGGCATTCTGAAGAATCAAGACTGCCCTACTGTTTAGTTCTAGATCACCTTTGTCATCATCTGTAAACTCTTGAGGAAGCTTTGGCACTTGAACTCCATTCTCTATTTTCATAGGAATGAGATTTCCTTCTTCAACTATCCTCTAGAGATCATATTTGGATGATTTAATAAAAACCTTCATTTTCATCTTCCAGAAGGTATAATGTTCACCATTGAATCTAGGAGGTTTGTTAATTGAGCTACCTTCTAGGAGCACATTGTCATATCCTGCCATCTTGGATCTTTGCTTCTCCTGATCGTGGGATCAGTGAGTTCTGAGAAGACCTGTCTCTGATACCAAATGTAATAGACAAGAATGCACAAGGGGGGGTGAATTGAGCTTTTAAAATTTTACTTGAATGACAATACAATTTATATTGGTTCAGCCCAAACTTGGCCTACGTCCAGTTCTCCAACTTCCAGTTGGGTTCCACTAATACTTCAAGATTTAAACCAGGCTCTTGACAGCCTTTACAAGTGACAGCAAGAAGCTACTCTCTTTACTAATCACTCACCCTTACAACTTGTAAGTTTACACCCTACTCTTAAGATCCCACTATCTTAAGTGTATGCCTCACTTAGAGATGATTACAGAAAAAGCTTGTTCACTTAATGAACTAATGATGTTACACACTGAAGTACATTAGGCACTTAATGAACCTTTTTGATTGAAAGAGTATTGAATGCAGTAAGTACAACTAACACAGATAATCAATGTAAGCAATTAATTCTTTTACCAACTTCTTCACAGAAGCTTTTATAGTCTCTTGGAGATTTGCCCGTTGTGAATGATATAGCCGTTGTATGTTTTGTTCAGAGAGTTGGATAGTCTAGTGTGGAGTACTTTTGATTGTATTATGAGAAGCATTAACTCCATTGTACTGTCTTGCTTTTGCTCATCTCTCTTCATTAATCGCTGGAAGTGGTAGGTGGGTTCCAACTGCTCTAAGGATCAGATTGCGTGCTAACGTTAACTTCCTTAAGTAGGTCTATGCAATTCTGTACTTGGAAAGCTTAAAATAGACTTAGCCATTGATTTTGAATAATTCCCATCGCCACTTCGATTACAGCCTCTCATCGATCACAGGGAATGGTTTTTGATCGATCACACATAGATTACATCCTGCATCACTGAATATCAAGTTAGAAAATCATTTGCCTAATCGATTACAGGAATCCCTGATCGATTAGGCATATCTAATCGATTGCAATTTAGATTACATAACTCTTTGATCGATCACACAGTATCCTCTAATTGATTATAGTCCTCTGATTTATTATGTCTTGATCGATTATAGCTCTCTAATCGATTAGGCTAATTCTTCTCAATCGATTATTGCTCTCTGATCGATTATGCTAGAATCCCTTGATCGATTACATGACTTCAATCTATTATACTAATTACTCTCATCAATTACAGGTCTCTCTGATCGATTAGGCGCCCATATTCTTAACTTCTAATCTGAACTTGATCTAACTCTAATCGATTGGGCTTTTAGTTCTTTATCTTGTAATCTTTACCTAATCGATTGGGCAACTCTTAGAATTTTCTATCAGATTATCTCTAAGTTGTTTTTGATCTTATCATAGCTTATCCTTATGCCTAAGTTATGTTTAGTTATCATCAAAACTTATTATTCTAACAAAAGGTTTCACCTGAGAAGGAGCAAGACAAAATATATGAATTATAGTTATGATAAGTGTAAGTGTTCGCCCTGTGCCGCAAGTGCACGGGTCGCGCAAAGTAATAAAGTGATAAGTAAAGTATCGTTCCCACGAGGATTTGGTCCAAAACCCGGTCAAACAATGATTGTCACACTCTCGCTCAATTTGGGTGACACAAATGTTGAGATTGGATATTAACAATGAAAATAAACCTATGCGAAATGAAAATAAAACTATAAACAAGTGATTCTCCAACTTCAAGGATAAAATGGGTCCTAAGATTATTTATCCCCCTTGTACTTCTTAAAACTCAATTAACCTCCCCTCAAAGAAGCTCTCAACGAAACCACGTGCTAATCTAGGGTTCGCAGAGTACTCGTAAAAGCTCTCTCAAGTCAAGAACAAGTGTTTAATCTTATTAATTGCACAATCTCTTGCTACAATTTAATAAGACCCAATTATCAAGCTCCAACCCTAATGTGACTATGCAAGCTAGCAAGTATATCTCTATCTTACCAACAAAACCATCCATCCATGCAAACTTCAGGTTCTTGCACTATTTTACCCAAGTTCTACACTCAATCTAGCCCTCTCAAGTATCAATCAAGTGAACCCAACATCTAAATGGTGATCAAGCACTTAGAAGCATTAGGAACAGAATAAAGTAAGCACATAGATATCATTAATCACAACATAAGAGGAGGAATCAAGAATCAATCCATACAAGGGTTCAAAATAATCCTAGAATACAAGTATTTTAGCTACTCATGTTCTACAACTCCATGGGAGCATATATATACACATTACAAAACAGAACAAGAGAAGAGAATGAAGATGGAAGAGATAAACCAAGAGAGGAAGCCCAAATCTCTTCGAAGCTCCGAGCCCAAGCTAAATCCCCACCAAGCTCCAAGCCCTAGCAGAGCAAAACACCCCCAAAAATGCCCAGAAGTCGAAGAATGACGGCCAAGAACGAAGCCTTAGCTTTTATATCACTTAAAACGCCCATGTTCTGTCAAAAAACGTGCAGCAGTGAAGTCTGCTCATCGTGGCGAGCTGCAAGTGTTTCTGCCACTTTTGGGGGGTTTTGGCTCGCCGCGGCGAGCTGGGACCTGTCTGTAATTTTGGAAATTCAGGGACCTGTCTGTAATTTGGGAATTTCGAGGTCCTTTTCTGTAATTTTTACAATTCATCCAGAAACTTCTATTTTTCCCTTTTTTCTTGAGATTTCAGCTTCTAGCCCCAAATTCTCCCCTTTTTAAGTGTTCTTCTTAATCCGGGATCCCTTGGTTATTGTATCAAAATATTCCTACAATATTTACATAAAACAACATAAGCAACTAACTAGAAATATGATTAAAAGCTACACAAATGAACAATAATGTGCAACCAAAATCAAATGAGCATTTTCCTATCTTGAGTATCCAAAAATTATAAATGATTGAATAAAACCTCAAGGAAAATGTGCTGAAAATACATGAATTCCAAGAGTTATTAGTAAGATTTGCTTTCTAAATTCCTTTTTATTGACCATAATCATCCTTTCTATATGATAATATAAGGGCCAACTATGATAGAAAAAGCTTTTACTTAATACAAGGACTATCATAGTTAGAAAAGGAAGACTTACACGTTTCCTTTCGAAATCCAAATTATAATTAACCTAACTATGATAGGAAAATAATTTATCAATTAAATCAATAAAAACTATCATGGTTAGAAAATATTTTCTCTAATCATCAATTGATTTATACATGGTTGAAAAAGGAGTTTCCAAACAATTTGAAAGTACCTATCATAGATAATAAAACTCTTCTCAATATTTTGAAAGATCAATCATGTTAGAAAAGAGAGAATGGTAACATAGTTATGAGAATTCAACTCCAAGATTAACTACATAACTATGTTAGAGAAAGATGTGACCTAGCATAGTTACTCAAAACTTCACCATCCAAAAACTGTTTACATTTACTATATTAGAAAAACGGTTTAACTACTAATATAGTTAGAAAAAAAGTCTTTCATACATATTTTCAAAGCTTACCATGTAAGGCTAAAGTTAGCCTTACATGGTAAACAAAACAATTCCCTATACTTAAACCTATTTGTCCTTTCACAACTTTCACACTTGACCTCATTCTGTTGGCGTTAGCTCGTAAATTTGATGTTTGTTTTGAATGATTTCCCGTCTTGTCTTCAATACACTCTTGAACTTGTTGGCCTTAGCACCTTACTTCCAAGAATCTTCTACCTTGTCTACAATGTTATGTCTAAATTTGTTGGCAGCAACATCTACAAATAAGATCATTGATTCGAGTCGTGCCCGAGGACACTCTCCTTAAGGGCTATTTCATGACTAATGATAGATAAGTCGCGGTACTCTCCAGGGTTAAACGAATCCTTCCTGTAAAAAACAAGGAGCAGAACTACGGAAGGTACTAAGCTCACTTAAACAAAATTCTCAAGAGGAGGAGGAAGACTGCTCTATAAATCAAAAGCCACTCACCCTTTGAACCTCTTACTGATGCACCATTTAAAGACATTACTAGACTACATGTTTGCAGCCTCTAACCTCATATGAAAATTAGTAGCCTCTTTATCACTGTATAAAACCGTCTTCGAATATGAAAATCCTTTCAACAATTTATTGTTTCGGTTTTTATGATTAGGTAGCAAGGCAATTTAATGCCATCAATGATTAATTTTAAAACCTAAAACTGATAAAGAAATTAACATTTAAAATCAATCTTCCGTTTTTATATTTAATGGCATCAAGACAAGAGAATTTCACTCTTGAAATTGGATGATCATATCACCTGAACCATTATTAAATGCTATCAAGTAATTTGAATATTGCATCATCAATATTCCATAATTGAGGCTATTATGACATTTTATGGTGAGCAGTTTTATTCCAAAACATTTTTAATGTTTCCACAAAACCATTTGATAATTGGTGCCAGTCCAAATTTTAATTTGCACGCAATGGGTGGAGAATATTAGCCGGATTTCATTTGAAGTAGCCCATTAATATTATGCAAGTTCATTCCTCCTCTTGACTCATTTAATAGTCCAATATCATTTATTATTTAGACCCCGTAATCCCCAATAATGTGGGACTTGTTTCGTATAATGCACCCACTCAAAAATGCCAACACATTCATCCATAAACACTAATTACCAATAATTCACCAAAACTCTAGGCCAATACAACAATGCCAAAAGAGTCTCTCGAAGACTGCCACATGTATGTAATAAATCTCATATCCATCAAGTAACCAAGTTAACCACAAGGGCTACAGGTACTACGCTGTAAAGAACATCGGTCCTAGATAGTATATCTCAAATAAAAAGGCCTTTTGCCTGCAACTAACAATTATATAAAATTTAATAAAGCGACATTATCCAAAACAACACTTCTCAATGTAAATACGTGGAAGCTAAAAGTGTAGCCTTAAGTTTGGTAATATACAAAAACAAGCATCAAATCACCTAGATGACCCCTCACTTGATCTAGTGAGTATCCATCAGCGCCTTCTCTAAAGTCCCGTACCTGTACTATCTCCTGAAAAACGTTGAGCAAATAGAGTGAGACAATGTGTAAAATCTTCCTTGTAATCACGTTTAATAAACTGTTTAACCCCACTTAGCGTTCAAATAAAATGTTATGCTAACTACGATAGAAAAGGAAAAGGCAAATTATAAGGAAAGTCTATCACAGTTAGAAAAAAAGTTTAACTTATCTTTGAAAAACATAACTATGATAGGAAAGGCTTGGACTAAAGGTTTCAAAGCTTATCGTAGTTATAAAATCTTTTAACTTACTTTTAAAGATGTATATCCATGATAGAAAAGTGTTTTCCTAAAGTTCATAATACTCTATCATGGATAATAGGAGATTGCCTACTAATTTCACAAACTAAACCATGTTAGAAAAAGCATTAACCTAACATGGTTATAAAAGTTTATCATATCTTAAACAATTTCTTTCACATGATTTCTTTTAAATTAGTAAGGTAAACCATATTAGATAAAGAAAACATCTAACAAGGTTATTTTAGAAATTACTTGAAGAGCCCAAAAACTATGTTAGAAAAAGCACTTGGCTAACATAGTTTGTTGAAAACTTAAGTTTAACAAGTACATGAGATAACTATGTTAGAAATGGATTCATCTAGCTAACATAGTTATAAAAAATTTTCCTAAAATATTTTAAAGTTTACCATACAGGTGTTCATGAGATGGGATTAAACGGCCTTGTTCTGTGTCCCATCACATAAAAGGCCTCAGGACAGAAAATTTGTCCCATTTTTCGTCCCTGTTCTTGGCTTTGTCCCGTCCCATCGGGATCGGGAAGGGAACAGTACGGTAATGGGACGTCCTGTTAATTTTTTAAAGGGTATAAACTTGTTTAATAAGTTTTCTTTTTTCTTTTTTTTTGTCAATTCGTTGTTGAAAAACACTATATATATGAGATGTATTACAGTTTTAGATAATTCTAAAATTTTATATTAAATGTACAACCAATATGATAATATCTTTTTATATAAATAATATTTGTACAAAAAATGTGTTAATTACATCTTTAAAAAATGAACTATGTCTTTAAAAAATAAATATTCGGGACATGACAAAAAACTGAGATCCCACAAAACTCATTTTGTGTTCCGTCCCGTCCCGCTAATAATTTTGTCCTGTCCCACTTTTATTTTGTCTCAAAATTTTCGGGACAGTAAAATGGTTAGAATTAGAATGGGATAAAAGTGAACACCCCTAGTTTACCATGTTAGAAAAGGCTAATCTAGCACGGCGATTTTAAAATCAAGTTACATATCATAAACATGCATTTCTTTGAAAACCTCTTTAATGCATTCATCAACTTAATAATCATATCATTAACAATCATTTACAAGCATGCTCTTGGAAATCATTTCATGTTTTTGAAAGTCAACTTTCACAAAATAGATTCAAATATGAAATATCCTCGTCCATTTCAAAATGTCCAAATTCGAATGAAATCAAGTCCCCCACCAAAACAGCACCACAAGCATACATAGCATAATCAACAATATATCCCAGAAGGCCTAGGCCTCAGTGCTGAAAAGTCACTGGTCTCAGTAAAATGTAGCATAACAACAGTTATCCATAAGAAAACGACATAAGTATGAGGACGTCGAATAAATGTTCTTAAATAGTATGTGGCAATATGTATATCATCACATGATAGCCAAGAAACCTCACAGAAGCTAATGAGTCTCTACATATTTCTTCACTGAAGGTGCAACATTAGAACTAGAGCCTAAAAAGCAACCTGGGTGAGACAAACGTTTCAATAATTCACTTCCTACTTGTCATATATGTGCATGTGTGATAGCAAGGTGTCATGTGGGACTCATACGTATAATTTTACAATTATGCAATAGGTATCATATATCATCATGTGATTTGGAACCAAAACTCTTTGAAACCATGTATACATCTTTCCAAAACATTTTGCAATTTCATGCTTAATATCTCCTCTGAAGAGGGTGAGTCACACAATTCACCATAATCACAACATAATTGGTACCAAGAGTTGTTGTTGGCCTATCCATGAGGGGCGCACTTATCGAAAGCTACCCGAGGGCAATCGGGGGCCTTATCACATGATAGAGCGAAAACAAACCTAAAGTGCACCAATAACACACAACAATAATATGAAACCTATCTCACAATCTTTCAAAGTTGGCATTTAGCCACTGATTTGACCTTGCCCTTGATTGCGCCTCAAGGTCAAATGCAAACTATATGAAATCAAGGATTGTGCAAAGTGGCACAACATCAGGTCGTTTCACTTTAGGAATTGATTATTTGATGTTCATACTAACCTAAATGCCTAAGAAAAACAATAAAATTGGGGTTGTTCATTTGGAAATTCTTTTTGGTATTTTTGATTATAGAATTATAAAAATGCTTGTTTTTAGGTTTTGAAATTAAGGAAAGCGAAGTAAATTGGTTTTGAAAACTATCTTGATAAATATGGCCTCTTGATGACAATGGAGCAATCTTCCTATATTCACAAAATATATGGGAATCAAAATCCAAGTCCTAATGTATTTAACCAAAAGCAATCGCTTAAGTCTAATTATCCTAATTACTAATTGATTTGGCGCATTGGATGCACAATTAATTAATTAGGTAATTGTTAAGAACCTCTTGGTAGTGAAAGCTCTTGATAAAGAAACAATGAGTCTCCTCTTGAAGGTAGAATTTGACCATTCAAAAATAGATCTAGTGTCTAGTGATAAATGCAATGAAACAAATGCACTAATCCAAACTAGCAATCCAAAGTAAATAGTCAATTCTACCACATCAATTGAATAATGCCAAGTAACTAACACTAAGGTTTACACATATAAAAGAAATCTCTTAATTACATGCATGACTATAAGAAATCTACTACAAGTAATAGAAATCATAGTGCATCATGTTCTAATAAATACACATACATACAAATCAACAAGAAATTACTCCCAAAGTGACCGAAAAATCTTCCCAAATCGCCCCTCAAAACAGTCCCCAAAGCCCCCCCAAATCCTCTTCATTTTCTCTTACTCGCGGCTGGATTTAGACGAGACGGAAGGAAGAAGGGGAAATGAATGAATGGTGGAAGCCATCCTGGCTGACGACACCATAAATGACGTTGGTATCGGCTCACTCTCTTTCTCGGCCTTGCTCTTACTCTCTCTTACTAAAGAAGAAGAGAAAATGATGGTGGTGGTGTCATAGGAGAAAGGAAATGGAAGGGAAAGAAAGAGAGGGAAAGAAAGAGAAGGAAAAGGAAATAGGGAAAAATATTTAAATAGGTAGGAGGTGGAAAATACTAATTGGTCCTTAGATCCTCAAAATAAGATATTTTCTTTTAGGATAAATTTATCATTTCACTTTCTAAATTTTTCTTAACATCAAGCTAGGGATTTCTTCACACCATAATCTCTTTTGAGTCTAATGATAATTTCCCTAACTATTTTTCTCAAATTGAGGAAGAAACACTTCATAGTGCTTAATAAATCTTAACCCTATAATTTATTTTCTATGGCATTAAATATTTAACATCATTTTTTTTTATAATTAAGGATGTCCACAAATCACTTCAAAGTTGAAATTAATCATTTTTTAGGCTCAAAACACAAAATGTTTTTTGTCTTTCCTAAAAAGAACGCTTCCGATAATTCGATCTTATGTTCTCCTAAAATTTCACATCTATATATTTATATTTTCTCTGTGTACATAGTCGTTTTGAAAAATGTTCAAAACAGTAACTTAGACAAACAAGTAATATATCCTACAATTTTTTTGGCTAATACAAATGATTTGACCATATAACTTCTAGCAAACTAAACCCTCTATACTGATAAATTCATACATCTAAAAAATAATATGAAAAGAAAAAGGGTTAAGATACATTTTGGCCAATAAAGTATTAGCCTAAGAGCATCTGTCACAATTAAGTTTTGAAGGATTCTTATATGCTAATAAACTTTTAGAATGGCACATTTTGCTGTCAAACTTAACGGCATCTATTTGTGCTGACGTGGCGTGACACTTGTTAGCTTGTGTGATGACGTGACATGACACATATTAGCTTGTGTGATGACGTGGCGAGGTATGTGTTAGCTGGTGCGATGTCACGCGTCACAGTCACGTCAGCATAAACGGAAGCTGTTAAGTGCATTCTAATAGCGCTGGCCAATTGCTTCATTTTAAAACTTTATTGGCATACAAGAACCCTTTGAAATATAATTGTGTAAGATGCTCCAGGGCCAATATTTTATTGGCCAAAATGCACCTCAACCCAAAGAAAAATATCACATTAAAAGCTATAATTTTTTTAAATCTCTTTATTGATGTACTATAAATATATATGCCCTTAGTGAATATAGAAGATCCATGTTAGAATTGAATTTCCATAGGTTCTCATGTCCAGCACGACTTCAATAAGAGCCCATGGCAAAGAAATACGGCCATAATGTACAGGATGGTGATGAATACGCAGACAAGAATAGCCCTGCAAGGTGAAGAATTTACAGTAAACTACCATTATTAACGAATCAAAGGAATCAAAATTTTTATTCGAAAATACTATATAAGAGAAGAAAAATTATAAATCAATCTAAAACCCTAGACCAAACTAATCAAATAATTGATTTAATGGTATGACCAGTCAAGTTAAATTTTACTATGATTGTTATTAGCTTTGTCAAGGAAGCAATTATTTCTTAAAAATATCTAGGCCAGCACACAAATTTAACTAATAAGCCATAATATCCATAAAGGAATATGGCTAAAAAAAATGTGTAACCTAAGTTGTACGCGAAATTTTGTACAAATTTTAGATGAATAGTATTATTCAAGACTATTATATATACATAAAAGAAAATCATTTTAAGGTACTTATAGCTTTCTTCAATTTTTAATTAGGTGCTTATATATTTCTCTCATTAAATCATTTAATGTTATTCTTTTTTTCTTTAACTTACTTTTCTACGGGGGCTAACAATGATAACGTACTAAAGTTATCGAGGCTAGCCGTGCTGAAAGAGTAAAATTAAAAATCTAATAGAGTAAAAACACAGATACCAATTAAGATATATTGATGCTGAATGATTGGAAGTTAAGATAAATGATCCAAGCAAGTAGAGTGGTTGATAATGCAACTTCATTATATTGTTGGGCAAGTTATTACAAAGGGTTAAATATCAATTTGGTCAATGAATTATTGGCTAAGTATCATCTGACACAATTAATAATAAAAAATCTTTTGAATATCAACTAAGTTTTAAAATTGAATAAAATGGTCAAAACCATCAAATCTGGCCAAAACCGCCATCCCTAAGTCGATGAGGTGGAAGAGTGACGTGTGCACACGTGTCATGTATTTAACGGATTTGGCTAAATTTGACGGTGTTGGCCATTTTGTTCAATTTTAAAACTTGGTTGGCATCCAAGAGACTTTTTATTAATAATTGTGTCAGATGATACTTAGTTAATAGTTCATTTGCCAAATTGATATTTAACCCTATTACAAAACAATGTTCTTCTAATTTGTTTTCATCTATATGAAGTAAATAATTGATATTGAGATACTTACGTAAGCCTGAAATTTCTCCACCAAAGAGTATTTTTGTAACGACGGGACTGCCTTTTGAAATGAAAAGCATTTCCTTGCATTGCCGAAGTTTTCTCCACAAGCATAGCCAAGCGGTCTCCTCTATCCAATACTTTCTCTATGTTGTCTATCATAACAGTTCGAACCTATTGTAATAATCACATAACAGGAACTTCATTTTTTAAGTTTTAGACACTATGTAAGGTAACAATAAATCTTTAGACAAATTATTAATTAAAATATCTCATTCAATAATTTTTAATTTATATTATTTTCATTCGTTTGTAACTAAAATTTTAAATTTTAACTTGGTAAAATTCGGTTTCTATAGTTGTGACCAATGTTTTTTCAACTTTACCATAACTAACCTGTCCATGTACATCCATCATTTAGAATAGAAATCACTATATTTTTAAAATGAAATGGTTAAAGTCATAGACCGAGTTGTATCAGGTAAATGTTTCGTGACTAAGATGCAATCAAGTCAAAACATAAGGATTGATTAATATCCAACTCAAAACTATAAGAACAAAAAGATCAGTTTTCCCTAATTTTTTTGGAACTATGCCAGAGTTTAAATATTTCGCCCACACATATAATTACCAAATAAATTAACTAGAATAGATCAGTTTTTTGAAGCACTTTCAAAGACTTGACCTAAAAAAAATACAAAATTATCGACGGAATTTTCCGACAGAAATTCCGTTAGTAATTCAATTTTCTGACGGATTTCTAATGGATAAGCGACGGAAATTTGATTCTGTCTGAAATTACTGATGAATTTCCGATGAAATTTATGTCAGTAATTAGCCATAGAATTTCTGTCGATAAATTTTTAAACTTTTTGAAATTATATGCCACTTGTTCCTCCTTGTGGCTGCCACATGTCACCTCTCACATGCAACCACATGTCTCCTCTACAAATTTTCTGAAATTGTGACAGAGTGAAGACTCGAACCATCGACCTCCTTAGTGCATGTTGATGCCTTAACTAGTTAAGTTATGAAGATCCTATGATATTATTTGCAAACTATTATATTTATAACATTTAAACTCCCACTATTATAATTATATTTGATCTTATATATACTTTACATTATATTTAACTTAATATATTATGAAATATTTGTTAATTATTAAAATATAATTTATATATTAAAAATTATATTATTTTTATATAAACAATATTTTATATTCATATACTTTACATTATATTTAGTATTTCAATTTTATATTTATAACAATATTACTTTTGTTAATTATTTTTATTATATGAAATTTTTTAATTATTATTTTATTATATATATATATATTAATTTATAATGATTTTTCAATTTTTGTACTAATATTTATTAATAAATAACATTTTATTTAATAAAACTATAAAAATATATTTGTAATAAATTTATATCTATATATATGTATATATTTATTTTTATTAATATTTATAACATATTTTATTAATTAATTTTTTTATAAAATATTTTTTAAAAAAAATTAATATTTTATTAATAAATAATTAATGAATTTACAGATTTTCTGTGGCTAATTTTACAAACGGAAATTCCATAGCTAATTAGCGATGGAAATTATGTCGAAAAAATTTTTGACCGAAAATTCCGTTGGAAATTTTTCCGACGGAATTTCAATCGAAAATCCATGGGTAATTAGCCGTGAACATTTTTTTGTTTATTGAAAATTTATTCCATCGATAATTCCATTTTTTTTGTAGTGTATCAAATAAAACTCTTCACACATACTTATAAGTAGAAACATAGACTTTTGTATTTATACAATATTCAAACTCGAGATGGGCTATATATAATTAATGGTAATGTACATCCAGCACTTTAAAGTACTTTTTCATGATCCAGTATCTAAAAGCAACACCATGAAATATTCTCTTTAAGGTAATGTTCTAGCATGTTAAAGTTTTTTGTGCATCCACTACCCTATATAGTATATTATTTTCATGTGCTCCATCACCCTAAAATTCTTAGGTACTAGACTTGCATGAAAAAATGTCTCAAATTGTTGAATACATCACAAAAAACTTTATGGCACTGAATATAACTGAGAAACTAGTTCATGATAAAGGATCCGCCTTAATCCTATAATTTATTTATATTGCGTTTTATTAACAGTACAAATATCCAAGAATGCAGGTTTTGGTAGTAAAATTCGGGATTTGCAAGGGGGAAATGAATGCTTACGTGAGTCATTTCGCCTTTGAGACGATTTAAGCGATCAGCATTTGGGTCAGAGGAATAGTAATCCATTTGCTGGCTGAGGACTCTTGAGAAGTCATCATTCATGGCGTACGCAGGAGCTGATAAAATGGCTCTCCCATATGTCTTCACAAACTTGTTATGAATGTCTTCCAGAAATGCAAATGGGATCCTTCCTGCTCCAAACAAATTTAATCTATACTAACGTACGTTTGTGTAAAACAGTGTAGTTCATTCATATTGTGTTCTACTTAAAAGACTCATTAGTTATTTAAAAAAAGATAGATAATATAATTTTTAGTTTATAACTTTCTCTAAAGATTATTAATTATTATTTTCAGAACAGTTTTTTAATTTATCCTACAAAACAGAAAAAACTTATTCTAAAATGTGTTTTTAGTCACTATGTATTCCGAAAAAAAAAAATTGTTCTGGAAAACACAAAAAGAACATCTTTTAAATGTTTTATTGCTTTTTATCTTCAGAAATTAGAGAAAAGCCCGAGAACATTACTGTATTTTTATTAATGACAATCATACTCATTAATAAAATAAATTATTCCTTAACCCTTGACTTCAGCATGTTATATGCAAGTACGATTTTCAAAATAATGATTCAAACATATTTTTTTAATTCTTGTTTCAAAACTTGTTCTAAAAAATTAAATACTCTATAAAATTTTCCTGATAACAACGGACAAACAAAT